>OY730196.1:100960585-101228284 GCA_963422505.1 Pseudognaphalium luteoalbum
ATAAAAAAAACTTTAAAAAATTCCGTGAAAAAAAGTAGAAAAAAATCATGTGAAAAAAATAAGGTTCAATTAAGAAAGTTAAAAACTTTGTGTGAATAAAAAAAATAAAGATTCATGACAAAAAAATTATGTGAATAAAAAATATAAGGGTTTACAAAAAAAAATCATATATAAAGCAAAAAAAATGAAAGTTCACAACTAAAAAAAATTGTGAATCAAAAAGTATTTTCACCATTTATTTTATCCATACTCCTTTTATATATATATATATATATATATATATATATGGTAGAGATCCGGTGAGAACTAATTAGTAAAGAGAACTATAAGAATTAAATTATGCATCTAGTTTTTGTAAGATAATTAGATGAATAATGTGAAATGCATCCATAAAATTAGATGCAGAACATAGTTCTCACCATTAATTTGGTTCTCACCCGATCCTTGCACTATATATATATATATATTAGATTAGATGGATAGTGGAGATATGTTTTCACTGTTTTTTATTTATCCCCTTGTTTTTACCAGAACTCATATATATATATGTGTGTGTGTGTGTTAGATTAGATGGAGGGTGGAGATGTGTTTTCATTGTTTTTTATTTATCCACTTGTTTTCACCAGAAATCTCCGCTTCGAACTATAGTAACGATACGAACCATGAGAACTCATTATTACTAAATTTAAGCTAACTTATATACTAAATATAAGCTAGCTTATATACTCCGCCAATTATTATGAACCATCCAGTAAATCAAAATATAGTATTTTTGCTAGCTTGTATACTCCGTATATCAATAAGGTTTTTTTATTTTTTTCCCTTTCCATCTTTTTAAGGATACAATTCT
Organism: Pseudognaphalium luteoalbum; assembly: GCA_963422505.1. Taxonomy (NCBI): domain Eukaryota; kingdom Viridiplantae; phylum Streptophyta; class Magnoliopsida; order Asterales; family Asteraceae; genus Pseudognaphalium; species Pseudognaphalium luteoalbum. Next base: position 100,961,436 of record OY730196.1, read on the forward strand.
TTAAGGTAGAGGTTTTGCAGATTAATTACATAAAGATATAAGTAATTATAAATAGTTTTCTGGTAGAAAAAAGGGAAAAAATTACTTTCATGTTACGAATGTGATGTGCGAGGAGTGGAATATGATGTCTTTGTACGTAAAATGGCACAATTTTCAACGGTGACAAGCACGTAGTTAAATGATGGGCATGCAAAACACGTTACAATTTTATTTTTATATCTATATAATCTATATAATAAATGGACTGCTAAATCATTCTACAAAGAAGTTTTTTTAAACATATAACTACAAAACATAAACTGTTGCTTACAACTGTAGAGGTATATTGTAACATTGATCTGTTAGAAAACTACAAGACAATCACTATACTTTTGGCAGAATTTCATTAACATCTACTGTAAAACGAACTCGGTTGATTTGAACCGGGGTAAAGAATACTCGGTCAATCATACACCAAATTTCACCTGCAATTAAAATGTTAACGCAATTGTGCTGAAAATCAATTCCGTTAAAGTACTACTCTTACAGAAAAATTAAATCTTGGATCATTAGCTTTACAAAATCATTTACATCTGTTTATGGGATTCCTTGCTTGAAAACATCCACAACTTTATTAGTTGCTCGTTTTTACCGATTCAACTCCACTGAGCAGAAGCAGGGTCTTTGGGTTGCATATTATGTTCAAGAGCCTCTGGAAGATTCAGTACAATCTCCGCATATGCTACAACACCATCACATCGGAAGGATGTCAGCTTAACTACCGACATATAACTAATAACTGTAGCTTTTAAGATGATTAAATGCGAGTGCGGTATGGTATGGTATTGAATAGAAGTGCAAATTTAGACTCATTAACTTACCAATGGGCCCATTATAGGCCTTAAATAGTTCAGTGGATATAACAGAAAAAGGTTGGCAACAAAGGCTACAAGTTTAATAAATTCGAACTTACGAAGTCACCAAAAGTGCAGCATGAAACCTCCTAAACCATTTTTTATATAAAATTGGAGATAATATAAATAGACACCATATTTTCTATTGAGGAATTAACAACTTGGACAAAAAGTGTTGGATGCCAACCCGTTGATCCAAAAAACTACCCACCTCTTATTCACAGTGACATATGCATGCATTATCTACCTGATATAACGAGGAGAGATAGATAACCTTCTGGCAAGCTCAGGGTGCTCAATGCAGCTTCTGCATAGAGTAACCTCATGGGATTATTGTAGCTTCCAGATGCTATATTCCTCTTACTGCCTCTCGGTGGGGACTTATTTGATCGGTTCATTGGCCATGCCACAACGCTGATTGCAGTGGGAAGTACAGACAAGAGATCTGCATATCTAAGACTGACAGTCACCTTGCTGTAAGAATGAACAACGTAGTCAACGCCAATACTGACAATGGATCTGTATTATATCAGCAAGAAAAAATCTAACTTCCATTTCAATAAAGGGCAATCTATACGTGACAGGTTTTTGCAATTGCAAAGACAAATCATAGTCATCAACTGCAGAATACACAAAAACCCTAATGGAATATGTATGTAACAATCAGTATCATCTACCACAAATTCAATCATATGGTAGGGAAGACTGTGATAAAGTTCTCCAATTTGGTTCCCATACAAGTCAAACAGACGGCATGTTAGCCACACAGAACTCTAAATGCTCGGCAAGATATAAACATATACCTGTTCCCGTCGATCAACGTATGCCTGCAAAAGGTCTCCAATGTGATCTATAAATTTCTGCATAAAAAATCATGGTGGACACAAATATTAAGTTCAAATCATGGAATCAACATGCATTGAAGAATATTTACGTGCTAAGATATATATACCATTGCACTTGAAGATAAAAGGTCATTTTCCACTTCATGTATTGGCAAAAAGAAAGGGATAGTGACATAGTGTGTTCAAGAACAGTCATTTTTTCAAAAAAGGACTTGCTTTCAAGAACACAATGATACTGTTCACGTGGTTCACCTACAAACCATACACAGATCAAGATAAGTCCCTCACATCATGGAGTGATAGCCAATGAAGGATGTATTGATTAAGAAGTGTCACATCACTACTCAATAATACAACGATTATCGGATTATAGCACAAGATTATATTTCATGACACACCTGACTATATATGCAAGGTGAATTACTACTACAACAGATGCCTTACAAAGATTTGATATAAGTGTTTGTCCTTCTATTTACAATGGAAACAATGTCATCCAAATTCTTCAATCTAAGTTAGTTAGCATGACGCAGTAGCGATTAATCCTTATCAATGATACAAAGAAAAATGTAATTTGTGAAAGTTATGTATGTTTATCATCATAAACCAAAACGAATATCTAGATTACAGAGATGGGGCATGGGTCATTGGTCAATACTTGATGAAACTGAGAATAATACTCCATTGCTAATTACAATATGGTCAGCCCTAAAGCACCCCTAATAAATAAAACCTTACGTAATCATGACAGCTAACATACAGAAATTTATAAAGATTTTGGATGGTTTTCTTATACAATACTACATGTCATGCCACCATCTGGAGGTTGTAATGAAAGTCAAATTAACTAGAGGGCATATAAATGGTACACAGATGAACAAAATCGGTTTAAGCCAATAAAATAATGTTTACCATTATGAATCAGTCATAAACAAAATATGCAGGTAAACTATTTATAAGCTGACAACATAAGGGATCAAGTCTAGCAATTCACCAGCAAAAGATGTATCATATTGTATGCCAATCCGTGCTCCTTCCAAACAACATATTAGCTGCATACAAGAGATTTTGATGTAAGCATACAGAATCCCCTACAGAAGCTATTTAGGCAAGATTGTATATGTACCAAAGTCTAGTAATTGACTGGTTATAGAACTCTAACACACACATATGTAAACTGAGACGAACATACTAAGCTTTTAGCATATATTACCTTGGTTCCAACTGTATATATAATTTTCTCCTGAAATATAGATATTGGCAGCATGTTTCCATCCACAGGTGACTGCATTGCTTTTCTTTCAGCCTTCATATGAACCTGATAAATAACATTTCCAATACTGACATCAACTTCTTGTTGTGTTAAGATGAAATAACAAACCACAGTAATGCCGAGAATGATCAAAATTACTAAAAAACGTGAGCAAAAAAAAAAACTCATACCCGTTCTCTTATCGTTGCCAATAACCCATCGTTCCACTGTTCACTATCCAAACAAAAATCTGTGAAATGAAAAACAAAAGTCTAAGCACGACTAACTTTATGAGAGAAAAAGTTCAAAACAAAAACCATAAACTGAACTTACCATGCGTCTGGGAAGCACGTGCAGCTTCAAATTCCCTTTGTAAACGCTCGAAAATCATTTTATCAGTCTCTAGCATATATTATATCACAAGAAAACATATTATCAACATAACAGTACAGTGTCACAGGCTCACAGCCATTGCAGTTTATGTATAACACGGATATTTTTCAAAGACTTGATACCGAGAAAGGCGCTCAGTAAGATCTGCATGCCTTTTGAGAACACTTGAAACTGTCAAATAATTCTGCTGTAAATCTTGAAGTCATAACAAATAGCATTTTTATTCAAGCAAAATATATATATATATATATATATATATATATATATATATATATATATATATATTCAAATGATGTACATCTGGCCCTTGTAGTGTCTATGTGTATATCATCCTCATGCATATAGTTCTGCCATACATAAAAAACATAATATATAACCATGTAAGTTAAAAACACTCCAGATAGTTTCCCTATAACTAAGATGCATACAATAAAATGATAAACTACAAATATGCAACACATTACCAGTTCTACCATTTTTTTATGGTGAATCCTCGAATGAAACTAACTGCAAGCAAAAAAATTAATTAGGTTGATGATAACAATAATGATCATATCAAAACCCTAGTTTGCTTCTTATGAAAAGTTAATATAAATATTTTTAACGCTAATACTGAATACATTTATATAGTCTGTATGCGTATATCTATAATTGGCACTCTTCGATTTGATATTTAAAGTTTCAGAACAAATTGTAAAATTTAGTGCATGTGTGATTACATGACAAAATAGTGAGTGAGATACATTGAACAAATTAGGGCTTTTACGATAGCGAGAAAGAAATTTCGTTAATGTCTATTTCTCTGGAGAAAATTTGGGAGACGGTACCTGGTTCGCCGGCGGCGGTCACACGCAATTAGGGCTCCGACGGAGATGAAAATTGAGATGCGATGTTGAATGAGCGGCAAAATTAAAGGGTATATTGGTAAATAACGAAAGTGATATATCGGGTTTTTTTTCAATATATCAGGGGGCAGATTGCAAAAAACGAGAGGAATTCACAAAAGGTCAATTTCGCAAACTCGAGACTTTACAACAATAATTTCGCAAAAAGAGGGTTTTTAGTTATTCATACTTTCCTAGTTTCCTGGTGGATTTCGCAACGAATTTTCCATTTATTGACCCAAAGTTTACGAACTTTGCGAATGTAACCTGCTTCACTCAAACTATTTCACGAGATAATGTGATAACAGGGTGTTTTGATTATAAGTTGATAATTTATAGAATGCTTATACATTATCGAAGATGTATGAAGAGTTAAAAAAAGATGGTGAACAAGTCAAGTATAAACAAATACAACTTTTGTCGTGTTAAAAATATAGCTTAATACTCCGTAATAATTATGTTTGAATAAGTTTGATAACGATGTTTAATAATACTCGTCCTCAATTTGATCTCTAATCTATTGATACATTTTGTTTCTTTTATTACTCCGTATTATTTTAGAAACAAGAAAACCTCGTCCATTTACCCGTCTTCTAACTTATTTATTATCATTTTTTAATCTTTAAATTATTTAGAACGTCTTTGCATCAAGCAAAGAGGATTATCGTGCAAGCATGTCACTCGAATGAAAATCACCATACCCAAAGATAAGGAAAAACTAACTATGTACACCAACACATATACACTAATTTCACTGTTCCCTGGATCAAAAACAAGCATAACATACTTAGGACTTGCAAATGAAGATATAGAACATGACAATTGTCTATTATCACATTTCCACGCATAAATGAAGTATAAGCATGGTCGTTGGATAAGAAGATTGAGTAATAACTATGAATATAGTAGTGCCGATTCTACTAGTACCTTTTTTCCCTTTCTGCATTTCAATTGGAAATATTCATCCATATATGCTTCATGTTTAGTACCCTTCAACATATGGATTTTAGCTATCCTAATTTAACTATCAACATGAATTTGATATCAACTTACAAATGAGCGAAAACCAAACAACACATACGTTGAGTTATCTTGGGAGTGCTGTTCGTTTCAACTTTTCTTGATATTTGGCAAGAGAATACCACAAACCACCAAGAGTGTTAATCACCAATCCGCTAACATTCAAGAAGTGTACTTGAACTCCTCCCAATAAGAAGAACCCAAGTGTCTGACCAATCAATCAAATCATAGATCAATTAGTCACATTAATTATTAATGAGATGATGATAGCCATTAACTAATAGGGGAAATCAAGGCAACTTACGGTGGATCCAACGCCCTTGAGGACCCCAACAATGGTTGTAGTTAGGGCGGAATTGACTATTGTGCATAGAAACATCGTGTAGTTCAAGATTATGCCCATCACCAGTGAAAGAACAAACATCACAAAAAAGTATACTGAAGCACTCTGTGAAATTTCATAATTACATCATTACTATATGGTAAGAAAGAAGATTAGCATATAAGTAATTCACGTTGCCCAAACAGAGATATTCCATAATAAGATTCTGACCTTTGCATACAGTAGGGAAAGTGAATTAGGGAATTCTCCTGTAACTATTATGAGAAATACAAGGAAGGGCAAGGATAGTAGGCTGTTGTAGAACATAATTTCGATTGACGAAAGCCCGTCTTCAGCACCAGACCTTTCAACCAATACAAGGTACATTGTCTGCATATAGCATTTTACTGTCATTTTTACTGGATAAAGCGATAAACTAATTAGTAGAATTGGCAACATAGGCGAGTCATGCGAGTAGGGTGACAAGTCAAAATGGATTATTTTTTATACGGACATTTTTTGTCCAATATTTTTACATATTCTTAAGAACTAGTGGATCGAAACCATAATATTACGATACAGCTCAATGTTTCCTGCATAAAGCGACTATGGAGGCTGTATGAATTGTATACATATTTGGGGGCGAGACTTTCTACCAGAGTTTCCTTTGAAACTAAACTTTTTGATTTGACCCATTAGAGGTAGAATATAACCTAATTCGACTAATTCATAAGAGATTATGATAAAAAATTCCACCTCTACAGATTACGGCACAAGTGTTATGAATTTGCAAGACAAGTCTAAATCTCACCTGAAAGAAGACGGAGATGAGAGCCATTACATATCCAAATAAATCAAAGGAAAAATCTCCCAGTGCTGCAATCATTACCCCAGCAGCAGTAAGTGATACAGAAAGAATTACCTGATAAAAAAAGGGTCACCAAGTTGGTTAGAAATTATCCATGATGGGGAAAAACTGAGAGTATAATCATATCATATACCTACAGCAGCAGGATAGATAAACAAGTCTTAAAAACGCATAACTAAATGGATACCAATACAAGAATGTATGCTTTTATACAGCGTGTGATCGTACTAATAGTTACATACGATGGTAGTGAATCTACCAAGAAAAAAGCTACATCATACATTTTTACTCTGTTACCAAATGTTAACAGTAACAATTAAGTGTACATTATATATAACCAACAATTTGCAGAAAAGGTACATAAAAAAACAAAAATCAGTTAAAATAAAACTTAACTGAATTGTTATGCTAACATATCCATGATGGAATGTAATAAAGTTACCTGCTTTGAGTGTTTTCCCTTCTTATAGAAAAGTCCAGCAATTAATACAGCCAAAGGAGTTAGTCTCTTTATAGCAATGTACATTGGAATATTGACTCCTTTCAAACTTGCTAAAGCAAAAGCCACATTCCCGTTGTAAAAAAGTGAAACGAGCACAAGTTTTTTGGCGGTATCAACATTAAGTGCCTTGGCTCTTGTCCATCCCATAATTCTTCCAAAGTGTATCAGTAACGCAGTTGCCATTTGCTAAGAGTTTCCAAGAAAAAACATAAGTACTTGCAAACGATAACTTAATACTAATGATATAATCACAAATACTGAAAACGCTCCACGTGTTACTAATTACAACTATTACCTGTAGAGTGAGGAGAGTCATAGAATGCGCATACTCCATGACAACTGCTTTGTTAATAAAAACCATGGCCATTGATGCAATTCCATATGATATTGCAGCAAACAAACTACACAAAGTCACAACGGATTAGCAATTTGGCATACTAAACTGATTAGTATATACATTTTCTTGCAACTCTTGAATCTTGACTAATGACCCAAAGTAATCAGTTTAGTATCCCTAAAGACAGATGAACAAACCATAAATTGCAAACAAATGATTATTAATTAATAACCTCATACAACAAACTTATAAATAACAGCTTTATACACAAAGAAAAAATAGCTTAGATACAAGCAATTACATACATTGTTAATCACTATATTCCATACACATCTCATATGACAACATTAAGCGCTGAAAAATGATCAAAATTGGGGGGAAATTAAAAGAACTGACCTGAGATAAGGAGGTGTTGTATCTTTGTCCATGGGTGTAGATTTTACTACAAAATTAAACCCAGAAATTAATTAAAGACGGAAATTTGTTTGATAGAATTGCTGCTCCAACTGCATTAGTTTTAGCATTAGTAGTAGCAAAGACTAGGGGTGTTTGGATCTTGATCTAGATCCGATCTGCCCCATTTATGTGACCCAATGGATCTAAAATTAGACCCATGGACCCAATAAGAGATCCAATGAATCAACCCATTTAAATGGATCTCTACTTGGAGCGACCCATAACCCGTCCGGGTCGACCCATCCAAAATTCCACAAGTTACAATTTATATAAACCTGTTAATCAATCAAACACTTTAAAACAAATCAGTAAGATACGACTTACGAGCATAAATGGACTCTTCATGCAATTTAAGTATTCCACTAACAGCTATTTTGTAAATGTCAAACAATTATGAGGCCTAATCATAGTTTTTCGTATTATATTTTCTGTTAAACTATACGCACACAGTATCACAGTATTACCGACATTTGCAGTAGCAGAAACAATGTAAATCATTTATTTATTACTTACCAATGAAAATGAATTCGAACAGAGCAATAAATGTTGATCGGAGTTATCTTAATTAAAGTAGTATAAAATCAATCATTAGAAACATAATCGATTTAAATCGAAGCAATAAAAATGAACATTCAGATCCTTTGGCGATTTGTGTTCTTCCGCACTAAAATCAATTGCTTTAAATCGAAGCTTATATCTTCAGAAACAATGACGATTTGTGATTTTCCGTGCTAAACTCAATCGCCGTAAATTGAAGCTTCTATCTTCTAAAACGATGGTGATTTATGATCTTCCGCACTGAAATCATTAGTTGTTCTAGCTCGAAGCCTCGAAGCTTCCATCTTCCGCATTAGGTCGATGGAGTTTTTGTGCTGTTTTTTATTTGGGGAAAACGACAGATCAATAATATCTTTTTTAGAGTTAATTGGATCGGCCTGGATCTAGATTCTAGACCCATGTAATTAGTTGGATCTGGGCAGATCATAGCCCATTAGTTAATGGATAAGATCTAGATCCAACTTAATGGATCTTGTGACCTGATGGATCACTAAGTGACCTACTCTGATCTGACCCATTGACACTCCTAGCAAAGACTACCGCAGGAAGGATGCATAACAATTGAACTTTTTATGATCACTTAATTGTGTATTGTTGGTACAATCGAAACACATAAGAGATAACTGGGTGGGTTTTGTTCATGATTGTGGGGAAAGATCGGCGACGGATCTCATTTGGGGATCTTGAAACTGGTTTTGGATCTCGCGCAATTAATTTTATTCAAGTTAATAGAAAAGAAGAAGTGAAAGATGTTTGGGAAATCGTGGCACGAAAGAACCTTAATACCAACATGGTTTCGCAAAGGATCAAGAGAACCGATCTAAAGGAGGGGTGACAACAACAAAGGTAAACCCTGATTTAATAAACGTGGATCGTTTGGCTACTTCGATTTATATTTCAAATATTCCCTGGAAGGCAACAACGAAAGATGTTTGGGAAGAATGTCAAAAATGGGGTACAGTGTGACACCCGGTCAAAAAGGGCCAAAATTAGCCCCTAATTTAAACCTAAATCATTCGTACTCAATACGTGATTAAACAAAAAATTTCGGATATTATATATATAAATATATATATAACATTAAAATGATTATTTAATAATCACATACCATCAAATCTGAAAGAACACGCAATCTCAAATACGGACGTTGGTGCAAAGCATTTTTAAATAATGTATTATTAATGAGAATAATAATTATTTACTTGGTTGCGAATTTAAACGCATATTGTACACTGAAAACTATCCGTCAAACCAAAAAGAAACAAAGATATAATTTTATATCTCATTAAAAGTATTTTTATAAAATACTTCGATTAAAAATCTATACGATTTCATATTTAAAATTTTATCATTTGAAAATATTATACTAGTTATCGATCGGCTATAAAAACACGGGTATTTTGTACTACGCGTGGGAGCCAACCAACTCCAATAATTGGAGTTGGCCGACTACTTCTTCTCCTTCTTCTTCACTTTCTTCTTCCATTTCCTCCATCTCTTTCTCTATCTCTCGGCTCTCTCTTTCGGGTATCATCAAGAACAACAACATCAGTAACAATCATCATCATCATCATCACATTCATCTTCATCTTCTTTGATCATCATCACCATCCGGATCATCCTCCTCCTCCTCACGGGTTCAAATTTTAATTTGTAAGGAAACTCAAACTTTACTTTAATTTCGCGTTTATAATACTTATATTATCAAATACTAGTATTTTATATATGAGAATTTGGTTAAAAATGAAGTTAAAAACTGGGTTGGGGATGAACTGCACGAACAGAACTGGAACAGGCCTGAAATAGGCGATGAGCCGAACGGCTGGACTTCCATAGTCGAACGGCTAGGACTTCCATAGCCGAACGGCTAGGTCTTCCTTAGCCGAACGGCTGGAATACTCAAACAGAACAGTTTTTGTAAAAATGCCGAAGAATTTCACAAGTGTTTCAGGGTAGCTTCTCGATGAAAAATTTATTATAACGGTTTGGGCTAAAAGTCACACGGTCACTCGAAAATGGCCCAATGATCAAGGATATGTACCATAGTGTAGGCAGTTTTAGGCCTTTCGGGGTCGTCTAGGGGTCGAAAATGACATATTTCAGTTTTTGAACCTCGTACCAAATTTCGTAACTTATGAAATAAAATATAACGAATATAAGGATAATTGTAAACAATACGATACATCCATGAACGAGTTATATAAATGCAAAAACACACGTTATATATCTTTAGAATATAATTTCAATCCGTCACCAACGGGCCGTACATTTTATAAACTTTAATCGGAAGTACAAATATAATCACTTGGACATAATCAAAATGGATAAACATTAATACGGAGAAATATTAGATAATCAAATGCTAATTAGAATCTCGCGTGTTTAGGACACTAGGAGATTCGGGGATTGTCTATTCCACGTCGGACATATTCATTGCTCGGATAGACTCAGGTGAGTCTCACAGCCCCACTTTTACTGTTTTTAAACTTGGGGTGAGATACAATGCTTACTTATTTTCGTGATCACTGTTATTCGGTTAGTTAATTTAATTATTAACTCTGTTAAACATGTTGGTTATCATTGTCGGTCTTGATTTTCATTGTTCGGGTATTGCATGAGTGTTTTAATACGGGAAAGTCCTCATCATTGCATGGTTCGTTAACTTAATAAGGCGCGATTACTAAAAGATAGATCTATCATGGGAGTGATGTCCCCGTCCGGGTTGCTAGCTACAACCATGTATAAACGGGCATTTTAGTAATTGTTATGGGTGTTGACACCGTTCGGGAGGCACAAATCGGGTTAGGCCTCGAACCATGGCTTAATGCAATACAAATGTCATTGTCGGTAAATCTAGTCGGTAACCTTAATTGGTTAATCATAGTTCGGTAACCTTAATGGTTTAATCATTGTTCGGAAACCTTAATTGGTTTATCATTGTTCGGTTGTATAATTTAATCTTTATCGGTATTAAATCGTCGGATAATCATGTTGATCACATCAATGTTTATGTTAAACCTGTGAGATTCACCAGCTTTATAGCTGACCTTTTAGTGTTGTATTCTCAGGTGATCAGTAATAGTAGGATGGCCCTCAGGATAAGCTATCTACTTACGAGTCGCATGCATCTATATGGACATGAAGATTTTCTTGCATTATGTTTTGTATTAATGGTTATGTATTAAAATCTTCAAAATCAAATGTGAACTCGCTGTTATTGTAAACTCATAACTTATGACTTAAAACTTTTTACTACTTTTGTAATATATTTATAAACGTCTCATGTAGAGTCGTTTGCTTGTAACCTCAGTGTTTGATTATTGATTAGTCACTCCCAAAAACAATCGCTTCCGCAAAGCATGAAATTGGGGGTGAACATTCAGTTATTGATATGTTCATTCCGTCAAAGTTATCTAAAGGAGGTGTGCGATTTGGTATTGTAAGATTCAACAGAGTCCGAGATGTGGTAGGGTTGATTGCTAATCTCCGCACTATTTGGATGGGATCCTTTCATCTGTACGCTGACATGGGAAGGCAAACACGACACCAAACGGATAACAGAGAACCACCTAGTCGAACTCAAATCCCAAACAATATTAAAGCAAATTCTAAGATAAAACTTTGAATGTTAAGGAGGATTCAAGGAAAATTATACATCTGGAAGAAGATGATTGCTTACAATTGGAACCGGAGAAATCACAATCATCGTTTCTTGCCAAAGTAACGAACATACAGGTCCTGCATAGACTTCATTATATCTTTAAAATCAAGGGTTTTGCTGATGTTGATATTCAATATGTTGGAGGCCGGTGGGTATGGATCGAACTTGAAGCTCCACACACCTTATTCTCTGTTAAGTCTAGTGTTGATTCGAATAAGATATTCACAGAGTTTAAAAATATTGACAAAGGATTTGTTCCGGATGAAAGGGTTGTATGGATCGATATTGTTGGGGTCCCACTGATTGCATGGAATCCAAAAGCTTTTAAACGTATTGGTGCAAAGTGGGGAGAGAGTGTGTTTGCAGAAGTGAGTAGGAATGAATCGTTGGCACATGGAAAGGTGTGTGTAATCACGAAAGTTATGGCAAAAACTAACGAGGAGGTGCTTGTTGCGGTAAATGGAGTGTCCTATGCAGTAAAGATTCATGAATTTGCATACTGGATTCCTGAATTTGATAAGAATGAAGATGTTAGCGAAGGTAGTGATTGTGAGTCTAAATCCATAGATAGCTCGTTCTCTTCAGAAACCCTTGATTTCCAAAAAAATCAGATACAATCGGAGATTCATGAAAATAAAGATGAATTTGTGGAGCAAAATACTGATCGCGTTCATTCTAGTAAGTTTTTCAGAAATGAACCGAATAACAAAGATAATAATTCAGAATCAGACCCTTTCAATATTATGGAAATTTTAGAGGGGAAAGACGCAAAGGAAACGTTAAATGGTGAGTTTGTATGTGAGAATATGGTTGGGGGGAGTAACAGTAAAAAATCCGACCGTGGACAGGTGTAAGAAGAAACAAAATCTGCGAGGAAAGATCAGGAAATTAACATAGATACTGGAGTTGCTAAGGGGTCTACAGATGGGAGATGCATGGGAAAACTAGTAGCATGTGCTCTTCATCTACAACATCTATGCCTCCTGGTTTCAAGGAATATGCTTTACATGTTAAGAAAAGTAAAGAGAAATATGGAGATGGGAACGGGGTTCTACCATGTCGTTATACTCTCGTAAGTCACCCAATGAGGGAGTGGATATAGAACGGGTTAATAAATTGGGTAAAATCTTAGGACTTGAAATGCCTGGAACGTTAAATGATGCTAATCGATTGGTGAATAAGAAACGGGTAAGTTATGTTGTTCAATGAATATCTTATCGCTGAAGGTTTGTGTGAGTCCCTAATCACTATTATGTTAGTGATTGTGAATCGTTAACAGTGAGTTAATTGTAGAAGGGGGGTTGAATACAATTAAAAACTTTTCTGTTATATTGTGTTAGCTTGTTTAGCAAGTTTTTAACCGTATTAAAGTGACAGCAATATGAACACAAATATATATAAGTAAGATAAGCAGTTCAGTTGCTGATGCAATTCTAGCTGAAAGATAAATTCTTTTATTGATAAAATTTATCTCTTGTTGATTGCGGAATAGATTAGCCAAAGCTAATCTAAATCAAACCAATACAGCTATTACAAAGGAGATGAGCAGAAGTGGACAAACACGCTAACTTGCTCACTCGCTGAGGTAAACTAATAGTGGACAAACACGCTACTAGTTCACTCGCTGGTGTTACTTGTATCTTAGACAAACTAGTCACTGACAAACAAGTGACAATACAAGTAATCGACACAAAATGAAGTACAACATACTACGCTATTTATAGACGCTGAAATCCTTAATTTCCGGATCTGAAGGACACGTGTCGCTGCTTGATTGGTGAGGTAGTTGAGATGTGATACATCATGGCACGACATTCTGTCTTGGAAAATATCACCTTGTACCATAAACCAATCAAATGCTTCCACGTTACTCTTTTCAAGTTTCGAGGAACACGTGCTGCGCCGTAATAACGCCGAATGTCAACTTCTTATTTAATGCGGCATTTAATGTTGCAGTCACTGATAGAAACATCAATTCTCCTCATTCTCGATGCGAGCTAACATGCTCTAAAGAATGACTTGAACAGCTAATCTTCAGTGACTTCTTTTATTCAGCAGAAGAGAGAACTCAATAAGACTTGGAGACTCTCGCTGATAGATGAGTATCAGCGACACACATAGTTGAGTCTTTTATCTTGATAAGATCTTCATCTACTGGTTTAACATATGATCAGCGACTTAGAGACCTTCAGCAACAGGAGCTTGACTTGAATCATTTTCTTCATGGAACATTATTGAGAATATCAGAGACTGTGAACATATAGCATGATCAGTGACTTCATTTATCAGCGATTAATGACTCAACAATCTCCTATATAATCTCCCCCTAAATCCTTGTGATCAGTGACCACTTGAGTTCAGCGATCAGTGACTCAACAGTTTGTGAGTTGGGAGGTAGAGATCCTTCTAAACGGTTGAAGATATTGAACATCATCTCCAAATTTGTTGTTAATTTTGTTGGTTTACAAGAAACATTCATGACTTGTATGAATCTGAGGCATGTTTGTACGTTGTGGGGGAATTCTAATTTTGATTTTGCAACTTCTTTGGCGAGGGGTCATTCAGGAGGCATCATTTCTATTTGGAACCCAGGTATGTTTGTTAAAAATAAAGTATATTCGTCTTCTAATGTGCTTATTGTTGAAGGTATTTGGTTAGATTCCCAATTGAGTATTTTTATGGTGAATGTTTATGCCCCTCAAGATGAAAACGGGAAACAAACTCTATGGAATTTTATCCTTGGGTTCATGAATTTGAATCCTGGTAACTATAGTCTGTTCGGTGATTTTAATTCGGTCCGAAATGAAGGAGAGAGGTTCAGAACTTTGTTTTCTCACTGTAATGCAGATGGTTTTAATGATTTCATATCGAATGGTAATCTCATTGAGGTTCCTCTGGGGGGATATAAATTCACTCGTGTTAACAAAGCATGCACGAAAGGAAGTAAATTGGATAGATTTCTTGTGTCTGAATCGGTTTAGCAGAATATTGGAGCCTTGAATGTTGTTGTTCTGGATCGTCAACTTTCTGATCATCATCCTATTCTTCTTCGTCGTTTCATGGTTGACTATGGTCCTACACCATTTAAACTATATAATTCGTGGATGGAGAGTAAAGGTTTCGATGAGATGGTTAAAGAATTTGGGAGAGGGGGAATTTTCAACAGCATGCTTCAAAAATGGTATGTTTCAAAAATAAAATGAAAGCTCTTAAAATGGTTATCAAGTCTTGGTTTTATAATAAGCATAATTCAAGGGTTGAAATTGAGAATCTCAAAAAAGAGTTAATCAGATTAGATTAAGCGGTTGATAAAGGTAGAGCTCCGAATAATGTTGGGTGTGATAGACTTAATATTCTTCGGAAAATTCAAACTCATGAGAATAGAGAAAAGGAAGACCTTATTCAAAAATCCAGGATTAAACGGTGTATTGATGCGGATGAAAATTCGAAATTCTTTCATGGAATTGTTAATAAAAATAGAAAACAACTTTCGATTCGGGGTATTGAAGATGAAGGTTGTTGGTTGGAGGATGCTAGGGATGTTAAAAATACAATTTATGATCATTTCTTAAAAAAAATTTCGCAAAAGTAAATGTCATTCAATATGCAACGCGAAGTCATCATTTTAAATCTTTTAATTCTGCTCAGTTAGAGTTGATTGAAGGTAATGTGGGAGATGAAGAAATCAAAGAGGCGGTGTGGAATTGTGGTAGTGATAAGGCCCTTGGGCCAGATGGTTTAACGTTTGGGTTTATAAAGAAATATTGGAATATCATGAAAGATGAATTAGTGGATGCAATCAAAGAGTTCTTTACTACTACCCAGTTACCTGTTCGTTGTAATTCTTCGTTTATCACTCTGATTCCAAAATCGGAGTCCCCTTTGATTGTTAATGATTTTCGTCCTATTAGCCTTATTGGTTTTCTTTATAAAATCATCGTCAAGATTTTAGCTTCTCGTATTGCACAAGTGGTTGATTCTTTGGTTGATCCGGTTCAATCGGCATTCATAAAGAATAGGTAGATATTTGACGGGTCTACGGTTCTGAATGAAGTTATTCATGAATTCAAAAGAAAGAAAAATAAAGCTCTGCTTTTTTTTGTAGATATCGCCAAAGCATATGATACCGTCATCTGGGATTATTTGTTTTCCGTTCTTTCTTTCATGGGTTTTGGCCAAAAAAGCATGAATTGGATTAGGGTGTGTTTGCATTCTGCTAGATCTTCTATTCTTGTTAATGGAAGCCCGACTGATGAATTTCAACTGGAATGTGGACTTCGATAGGGAGTTCCTCTTGCCCCTTTTCTTTTTATTTTAGCTATGGAAGGCTTCCATGTTGCCATGGAAGATGCGAAAGATGCTAACAAATTTGATGGTATAAAGATTGGTAATGTGTATTTGTCTCATATTATTTATGCAGATGACGTGATCGTTCTTGGAGTGTGAAATAAAGAGAACTTTTGTAACCTGGTGGCTATTTTTAATTGTTTTTATATGGTTTCTGATCTCCAAATTAATGTTGTGAAATCCAATCTGTATGGCATATGCGTAAATGATATGGAGGTGGCTAGGTTTTCTGAGATGGTAGGATGCAAAAGTGAGAATTCCGTTTATGTATCTAGGGATTCCCATTGGTGCAAACATGAAATGAATTTCTTCATGGAATCCGGTGGTTAATAAATTCTGTAAATGATTGTCAAAGTGGAAGGCTAGATTGCTTTCGGTTGGTGGCAGATCTGTTCTTATCTCTTCGGTTCTTGGTGCCCTCCCTACATATTATTTATCTTTATTTCCTATGCCGGTTCAGGTTTGTAATAAACTAGAGTCTCTACGGGCCAACTTCTTTTGGGGTGCTAATATGAATGAAAAGAAAATGCATTGGGTTAAATGGGATCTGGTCTTGGCTAGTAAGGAGAAAGGTGGTATTGGGTTTGGTAGCTTATATACTTTTAATTTAGCTTTGCTATACAAATGGAGATGGCGATATCATCTTTTTCTGGATGCATTATGGGTTAGAATAATAAAACAATTGCATCAAAATTCCAAGCATCCATCTATGACCGACTTTCGTATCACAAGGACTGGTCCCTGGAGTGCCATAATGAGGACTGTGGCTCATCTTGATAGTAATGGGTGGATTCCGATGAAATTTATAAAGAGGAAAATTGAAGATGGTAGAGCAACGAGATTTTGGCTTGATAATTGGTATGATGAGGCTCATTTGGCTTCACTTTATCCTCGTCTTTATGCCCTGGAAACTGAAAAGCAGGTTACCATTAGAGAGAGATGGAATGGCTTGATTGTAATTTGGAAATGGCGAAGAAATATTCGTGGAGCTGAAGAAGGAACTCAATTACAAAATCTTATGGATATTTTAAAAACTGTGACTATTGCTGAGAGTTCGGATAAGTGGGATTGGAAACATGTTCAGGTTAAGGAATTCAGTGTTAATGGTCTACGAAAATTTATGGATGATAAACATCTCCCTACTCATGCCACACATACAAAATGGAACAAAATTGTCCCGCGGAAGATAAATATTCATGTTTGGAGGGTGATGAAAGATCGTCTTCCTACTCGATTTAGTCTGTGGTTTCGTGGCATTCATAATAATACGCTTACATGTCCTTCATGTACGAATGACATTGAAACTCTTCATCATTTATTGACTGATTGCAAGATTGCCAAACAGACTTGGGAAGCTATGATGAAATGGCTGGACATTCATATCCCTTTCTCTATTGGGTGTAACGAGATTATTGAATATGTGCAATCTATGAAGTTGAAGCGCAAAACGAACGAAGTCGTCCTGACTATTGTTTATTGTATTTGGTGGGAACTTTGGCGTTTCAGAAATGATGTGGTTTTCAATCCTAATAAGAAGCGTGGTTCGGGCATTGTGGACTCTATTATTAATTATTCATTCTTGTGGGTCAATAATAGAGGCAAAGTCATCAAAATTTGGTGGGACGAGTGGCTCAAAACCCCTCTCTTATATGTTTAGTATGAGGTTGTATTGGTCGTGTATGTTAACGATCTTTTGGTTTTTTGTATTGGGCCCTGGAGTGTGTTACGCTCCTGGTTATTGTATTGTTAGTAGTTTTCCTCAGAACCTGGTTGGGATTGTATCAAAAACATTACAAAGTGAAAACCAGTGGCACAGCCTCCGTTGATGGGGATTTTTTCTCATGGTTACATGAGTTTTTTTTCATCCCTTTTATGGTCCTCACAGTTAAGGTTCTGGGTAGAGTCTAGTTCGAGTCTCCTGTTGTGGTTCTAGACTGTTTTGGTGTTTCTTTTTGCCTGCTAGTGCCTTGCTAGTTGACTTTTCTTATATAATATTTTGCCGTTCAAAAAAAAAGAAAGTGAAAAATAAGCAATTATTGGTTTCAAGATAAATAAGATATATTTATTTTTCCGGGTAAGGACATAAGAATGCAATTAACTATGATTTGACATTCATAATATGTACTCAACTATTCGGGTTTCCATTGTATATAACAAACTAGTTATTTCTTTCCACTGTATGCAATTTTCAGAATTTTTTCCACGTGTCATCTGTATAAGATGCCACGTGTCATCCTTACAAGTTGACACGTCACCAAATTGCATACAATCGAAAGAAATAACCAGTTTGTTACACATAATGGAAGCCCGAATAGTTGAGTACACACTATGAATGTCAGGTTATAGTTAATTACATTTTTATGTACTTACCCTTTTTTTTTTCTATTAACTAGAATAAAATTAATTGCGATGATGGTTTTCTATTATAATGTACGTATTTGATACATTTCTTTGATGAATATGTTTTTCATAATCATATTCATTACTAATGGTTCAAATCTTATACATGATAAGGATCAAGTCAAAATATTGAAAAGTCTAGTTGGGTAATTTTATAGTCGATATTTAAAGTTGTTAATTGCCTTAAAGAAAAATTCAGTTTTTTGACTTACAATGCAAAGGTTAATCCAACATTACTAAGTTACATGTCTAAGTTGTATTTTTTATCCACGGGTGTTCAAATGGATCGATGAATATACTTTTAAGATGTCGACGTATCAATTCAGATCTTTACTTCTTGAATATTTAAATTAATATCGATCTATTCAAATATGAGTATAGATAAAAACATTTATTGAAACCTTATTGTTCCGCTTCGAACTATAGTTACAATTTTTAATCGCATTTCTTGTTTGTGCTATGGGTTCACAAAAATTAAGATGCCCCTGCTACTGGTCACCTCAATTTCTGGATCCCTACTATTAAGCACATGAGTAATAAATTCATAGCAAAGAATACGCTCTTATTTACCTTTTTTATCCATTGACCAATCACACCGGTAGATTCTATTAGGATTTCATCTAGCCGAACTTGAAGTACCTGTAGAATCATTAGATGTAAACATCATTTGTATCATGTTGATGAAAACGAAAAGACTTACCCAAAAATCACATACCTTATGAAGGGCATTTAAATAATCTATTACATCATGGTAAGCGGTAACCTTCATCTCCCTGTAAGTCACACAAGGTCGATTAGCAAATTGTCTATCAAACTCATAGTCGTCAAATTCTTCAATTACCTACTTCAATATATAATCTGAATATAGAGTAAGGTTCAAATGAGTACACCAATTTTGAGTGAGAATGAGGGAACCAACAGATTTCTGTCATGTGTCACTTTATTCTCTCTCATTCACATTTTTAAAAATTAAATATCTCACAAATGGTAAGTCGAAAAATTATGAAAATTGCACCATAAATTTCAGCGTTTTCTCCTTTTCGTTTTTTCATCCCTCAAGGCATACTTTTGACAACTTTTTTGTCTTCTATTTTTTGATGGATTTTAAAAATTAGTAACACATGTGTTAGTGATTGGTTGTACATTTAATTTGTAGTTAAGGTTAGGATTTAGGGTTAGAGTTAGGGTTTAGTAGGAGTTAGGGTTTAGGGTTTAGTATGGTTTAAGGTTTAGGGTCGAGTATGATTTAGGTCTTAGAGTTTTGTAAAATGTTTAGGGGTTAGGGTTTGGGGTTCAGGGGTTAGGGGTTAGGGTTTGGGGTTTAGGGGTTATGGTTTAGGGTTTGAGGTCTGGGGTTTCGGGAAGAAACCTCAAACCCTAAACCCTAACCCCTAAACTCAAAACCCTAAATGCAACACTTTAACACATGTGTTAGTAAAATGTGAAGCCCACAAAAAAATAGGGAAAAAAAGTTGTCAGAAGTATGCCTTGAGGGACGGCAAATCGAAGAGGATAAAACGCTGAATTTAATGGTGCAATTTTCACAATTTTTCAATTTGTCGTTTGTGAGATAATTGATGTTGGAGGTAAATGGGTTTTGTACATGTGGAACATTCTCTTTGTACACATGACTTGATATCATTGATTCCCTAATTCTCACACAAATTTCTATTCTCATTTGAACCCCACTCTCTAAACATAAACGAATACCTCCGATTAAATTGGGTAAAACCTAAACTTTGTAATCATGAATGGCACCAACAAAGAACCTTGTTGTTTTCTATATCGATTAAAACTTTCATGAATTAAATAAACAAACTATCAATTAGTAGAAAAAATAAGTTATTGTATAACACAAATTAAACATTAAATCCCATTTACGAAAGTAACAAATTATTAATTGAATCATAAAATCAACTGAAAGATATAACCCTATATACATATCGACCGATTTAAACCCTAAAAGCAAAAACTTAAAAAGGAAAAAAAGCTTTCAACGAATGAAAGACGATTATTGAAATATAGGTGTCCTGAAAGCATTCGATGTGATGAAGATAGAAGAAAGACCGAGAAGAAGAAGAAGAATTAATCACTGGAATAAGAAGTACGTACTTGGCGGCAGGATGCGTAATGAAATATACGGCCAATTCAACATGGATGGTTCATAATAATTGGATTATTAACAATAGGGTTTCTTATAATAGTGGGCTTTTTAGCCTCTCTTTCGGTTATTATAATTATAGAAGAAAATTCTTAGTTATTATTAGGGCTGTTAATTGTATATATTTCAAACTAATCTAAATCATCGATTTCTAATTAGGGATTTTAATCAAGGGTCAAAATTCCTTAATGGTATTCTCTTTCAATTATATATATATATATAGAGAGAGAGATTTTAGGAGTGAGAAAAAGTAAGATTTTCTTCCATTAGTTTTGAAATTAATAACATAGCTATTAATCTACTCTTGGAAACTAAGCAAGTATTAACCAAAAATATTCTTACTTATATCATATCAATTGTTGTTTAAAATAACTTCATAAAATAATTTTATGTTAATTAAATAACCCCCGTACATAGGTTGTAGAATAAGAAAAAGAAATTAGTTCATGAACGGAAGTGACATTTTGGAGGAAGTGGAGGAAGAAAATAGGGTATTGCCATGTGTCCTTTCTCATTTTTCTACCTTTTTTATTTCTCCATCTTTTTCATTTCTCTAACCTTATCATTTTCTGCTCAACTTTTTTTTCTTAAATTTTTTTAGTGTTTTATTTTTTACATTAATTTTATTTCTTATTTTTTCATTTCCTTTTTAGAAAAAATTCTTTTTTTTTTTGCATTTTTAAAAGTTCTTGTTATCAGCTTTTTTTTTTCAACCTTTTAATTTAACCTTTTTCACAACTTGTTTATCATTGTTTTTTTTTCACGTTTTCAACTTTTTTTCTGTTGTTTTACATCACGTTATTATATGTAAATACAATTTTATATACATTATTATAAAAAAATATGTGATGCACCATATTCGTACATTGAATAAAATAATTTTTGATATAAAAAAGTTATAACTTCAATGCATTGTAAAAGTTAAAATTACGATGCACTATTATTTTATAACTATGATGCACCAAGATTTATTCACTGATGATGTTTATCGTATATCTAAAAGTCAGAGTGTCATATTTATAATTATGATGTACCGTATTTAATAATTATGATGCACCATGTTTTATAACTATGATGCACCACCTTTTAATTCAATAACGATATTTTATAGTATATTTTGAAAGATGATACATGCTATTTTAAACACTCGATGCACCATGTTTTATAATTATAATGATGCACCATGTTTTATAACTAAGATGCACCACTTTTTAGTTAAAAAATGATGTTTTATAGTATATTTTGAAACTCAATGCAAGATATTTTAAACACTCGATGTAACATGTTTTATAACTATGATGCACCATTTTTTATAACTATGATACACCATTTTTAAATTTAATAACGATGTTTTATAGTATTTTTGAAAGTCAACGCATGATATGTAAATACTCGATATACCGTATTCAGAGAAAATCAGTGTATCAAAGTTGGTGAACACAATAATAATTTAATTTTATTGCATCTTATTTTTAATATTCATGTGCATCATTATATATAATATACGTTGCATCACAAATTTCAAAATGATATAAAAGAAGAAAAACTAAATAGGAAAAAGGGTTAAAAATTATTTTTTTAAAGTGAAATTTTTTTCTTAAAAAAATGTTAACAAATTTTATTTAATTATTTATCACATTTTTTAACATAAGTATTATAGAAGAATTTACATGTTTAAAAATTTATTTTTTTAAAAATTTAAATTTAATTTTATAATAAAAATTTTTAACAAAAATTAAATTAAAATAAATACATACAAATAAAAAGTGAAGAAATTGGGAGAATTGAATAAAAAAGGTGAAGAAATGAGAAATATAAGGGGAAATGA
Source organism: Pseudognaphalium luteoalbum (assembly GCA_963422505.1). Taxonomy (NCBI): domain Eukaryota; kingdom Viridiplantae; phylum Streptophyta; class Magnoliopsida; order Asterales; family Asteraceae; genus Pseudognaphalium; species Pseudognaphalium luteoalbum. The sequence continues at coordinate 100,984,163 of OY730196.1, forward strand.
ATAAAAAGGGTGAAGAAATATTGAAACACTTGTCATCTCCTCATTGGCTTCTCTCTCTTCCTTCATTTTCACCTCTTCTCCAGGAACCTCACCCAATAAATTATATGTTATTTAATTGCAATATTTTTTTGAAAATATTATACTTTTATAATTATACGCTATGTAATGTATAACTATGAATTAGCAACACTGTTAGAATATTTTTGATCCCACAAATATCAATATGTCATTCTGATAAATAAATATCGTGTAAGTTATCCGTTTGAAGTATGTTTCGCCATACCGTTATCTCGAGTCAATGACTATTATTGTCTCATGTCATTTTGTTTCTTCAACATATATATTTTACTCATGTCAAAGTATAATTTGCATTGAAAGAGTTACAAGTAAAAGTGATAATTTTTAACAAATATATAAAAAGCAACACCATTTTGCATATCATTTAAGAATTGATGCAACATTCTAAATTAATCTCACAAGTAAAACTTTTTTCAATAATAAATTTTCAACTTCGATAGTTTGGTTTATGTTACCAATTTTCCTCTTTTTTAATATATGGTAATTTTACATTTTAGTTAATACAATTAATTTATTGACCTGCTTACAAATAATTATAGTACTTTTATATATAAAACAAGGTTTTTACAACAAATCGTATATATACCACGTTAATTGTTGCCTTAAATAAGTACATGCTAAAAATTTCTAAACAATTATTACATATACTACATCAATTGTTGGCTTAAGTAACCTTATAATATAAATTTATTTTAACTGATAACCAATCTATCTATCTATTCATATATATAAAATAAATATTTTAAAATAATTTTTAGCTATGCCACATCACAACATTTCATTTTCTTTAGAGCCTTCTAAGTTGCAACATCATCATATTATTTTTCTTTAAAAACCTTAATTAATAATTACTACGACTATTATTATTTACCAATTATAGTTTATTACAATAGCCTTTAAAATTCCTATTATATATATATATATATATATTTGTTATATAACAATTTTCCCTAACATAAATTTTTTTTCATTTTCTAATCTATATCTTATATATTGCAATTAGCAAATATTATCATCGTCAACTACCATGTTTTAAGAAAATTTAGTTTTAATAAAGATATATGAAATTCATTGTTTTCTGTACATTTTGGTATATATTACTATTGAATTTCAGTAATAAAATTAAATTTTCAATAATATTAAGATACAGTTGAAAATCTAAAAAACATATGATTAATTTTTTATTTTTATTTTTAATTGCCTTGCATTGCATAGACTCAACAAATGTATTAAAACTTAATATAATAACTTACAAATTGATTGAATTGTATTATGTATTCCAACTTAAATATAATAACATACAAAATAATTTAATGGTATTAATTTACATACATAAAAAAAGATTCATTCTCTAATTCATATCTTATACATTGCAATTAACAAATATTATCATCATCAACTACCATGTTTTAAGAATATTAGTTTTAATAAAGACATATGAAATTGATTATTTTAAGTACATTTTATTATATATTACTATTTAATTTTAGTAATAAATTTTAAATTTTCAACAATATTAACATACAGTTGAAAACCTAAAAAATATATGATTAATTTATTTTGTTAATTACCTTGCATTGCATAGGCTCAACATATGTATTAAAACGTAATATAATAACTCACAAATTAATTTAATTGTATTATGTATTCAAACTTAAACATACTACATACAAACTATTTTAATGGTATTATCCAAATGGTCGTGAATCGCACGGGCTCAGTTTGTAGTTTTATATATAAAATAAAGTTCTTTAATTACCTATTAGAGCGTATAATTTTAGTTAACAATTTCGTTTTGTTAATTTACAAACTCTTGAACATTACTTGCAAATAAGTTTGGTTTATAACTTTATGCTGAAAAGTAAATGAATGATATATATATATATATATATATATGAAAAATATTGAAGTAAACGTAAAGTAATTGGTCAACATCACAAATTAATTGTGCCATCAATAACATTGTCTATATGCCCATTAATATATTCGGCTACTAACAAATTATTATATAACTGCACTTTTTAAACGGTCGTGCATCGCACGGGCTCAATGCCTAGTATATTGGTATAAAGAATAAAAAAAAACTACTATGTTATTTAATTGTTATGTATTTTTTTTAATATTTGTATTTTAGAATTAAATAAACGCCTAATATACATATGAACTAACAATATTGTTAGAAAGACTTTGATTTTATGAATGTTTATATGTCCTTTCGATAAACAAATAACATTTAGGTTATCATTACATAATGTTTCACAAATCGAACCATTAACAATCATTATCTCATATCATTTTGTTTCTTCAACATTCAATTTTTACTTATATCAGAGTATATAATGTTTTAAATACTTATAAGTAAAAGTGGATTACAAGTGATAACTTTTAAAGGATACACAAAAATTATCAACACCAACATGAGTGTCATTTACAAAGAAGTAATGCAACATTCAAAATTTGTTTCCCAGATACTATATTTGTCAACAATAACTTTCCAACTCTGATTGTTTGGTTTATGTTACTGTTATTTTTCAATTTTTAATAAATGGTAGTTACACATTTAAGCTAGCAATATTAATTTACGGGGTTACTTACAAATTAACAATATATCTATATTTTTTAAATGGTCGTACATCACAAGGGCTAAAGTCTAGTATAACAATAAAACGTCTACTAAATTTTTGTGCATTTTTAAACACTATACTCAAATTTTTTTATGATATATGGTAAAGTTGAATCTTGCTTGGTTTAAAATATAGAGTGGGGTTCAGATGAGAATGAAAATTTTGGTGAAAATGAAAGAATCAATAAAAATGTGTCACGTGTTATAAAACTGATTTTCTCCTTATTTCAAAGATTATATATCTCAATAATGGGTTGTTGAAAAATTATATAAATTATACCATAAAAATCAACATTTGTGTGATTAGATATCTCTCAAAGAATAATTTTGATGATATTTTTTTTATTTTACAAATTGTACAATATTATTATCACATGTGATATTTGTCAGTATCACATGTGTTACTTGCTAGTATCTCATATGTTATTCGTTGGTATCACATGTGGTAGTTCTTTTCAAAAAACCCACAAAAAAACGAAATGAATAAATTTATGAAAAAATATACCTTGTGAAATCTCTAATCAAAGAGAAAAAATGCTGATTTTTATGGTGTACTTTTATGATTTTTAACTTACTGTTTGTAAGACATTTTTATTTAAAAATTATAGAGAAATTAAATTTTGTAACACGTGCTGCATTTTTATTGAGTCATTCATTCTTACGAAATATTACTGTAGTAATTTGAATCTCACTATTTAATGTGACTTTGAAGAGTGAGGTTAAAAGGAGAATGGAAAATTTGGTGAGAATGGAGAAACCAATAAGAACGTGTCACGTGTTATAAAACCCATTTTTTCTACGTTTTTAAAAATCAAAGATCTCACAAACAGTAAGGCGGAAAATTTATTAAAATTACACCATAGATATCAACATTTTTTCTCTTCAATTATTCATCTCACGTGGTATACTTCCGACGACCTTTTATGGGGATTTAAATTGTTCAAAATTAGTAACACACGTGTTACTAGCTGGTATCACATGTGTTACTCGATGGTAACACATGTGCTAGTTGTTTTCAATACTCACAAAAAAATGGAAAAAAAGTTCATCGAAAGTATACCGTGTCACATCTCTAATCGAAGAGAATAAAACGATAATTTTTATTGTGCATTTTTTGTGATTTTTCAACTTACCGTTTATATAATATTTAATTTTTAAAAATATAAAAGAAATAGTATTTATTAACATGTAACATATTCCTATTGGTCTATCATTCTCACACAAAATATTTTTACTCATTTTAACGTTCCTCTAACTTTGAAATGTATTCTGGTACAATAATTTGATTTGAGCATCTAAGATGACGTTACTTTATCATCTAATTGTTTTATAATTTTTTTATGTGCTTTAATTATGGTCTGCGAAATAGTAGAAGTTTATATATATATTTTTTAATTATTTTTTTACTTATAGAAATACTCCGTATATGTCTACATCAAATATGCATATCATTCTTTATTTTTGTTACATCTTTCATCTTATTGACTTATTCCATCATCATCGTCTCTTTCACATCCTTTAACAATTTTCACCACCACCCCGCCAAATCTTCATAGCGTTGTCACCAGCACACTCCTTATTGTTAACTTTTTACATAACGCCATGTGTAAAATTGTATTTTATGTTAATAATAACGTTACATTACGATTGACTGCCATTGATACATGACACAACCAACCTATTAAACCTTAGGTTCCACATAACTTAACAAGAGTTTAACTTGAATTTCTTTTCTATTAAGAAAAAACGACATATAACTTAACGATTTCCTTCTACCAATTGATGATCTCATGTAACTACGACCGATATTAGTTAAAGAATCCGAACAATACCGTTATATAACACATAAAGAGAATCAAAACATGTCCACAAGTGATGATTTGTGTGTATTTACAAGTTTTAAACCCTCTTTTAACTTGCCAACAATATTTTCCTCAAATTACAACATATAAGATTACCAAATTACCCTAAAAATCCTAGTCAACCAAGAAGATTGTTAGATTCATCATCCCCACTATAGATAAACACACTTTCTTGCCCAATTCATAAGAAGAAGAAAAAAACCCTAATTTTTTCCAATCACATCTCTTCACTCTTTTACTCTTAAATCTCCCCATATAAAAAAGCCCTTTTCAATAAATAAAAGCCAAAGGGGCCAAAGAAAAGGAAACACACAAGACAAGGCCCTCCTCTTCACAAAAAAGAAAACTGGTAAACATTTCTTCTCCTTTGAATTTTTTTCCTTTTTTTCTGTTCAAAATAAAAAAACTTGAAATGTCTCTTCCACCCTCCTCTCTCTCCCTCACAAAAGGCGGGGAGTTCAAATGGGTTTTAAAATTTTCTCCCTCGTTTCATCTCACCATCTGAAAATATACAATAAAAACCCTAAATTTGTAAATAAACTTATATGAGTAACACTCTTTTTTGTAGAATTATGTTTGATTCTTGTAACCCTTTTTACAGTTTTTGTTGTTGGTAATATGATTTGTTGTACGAGTATCTTATTTGGGTATCTTTTTTTTAGTTGATTTTTGTTAGTTTTTATATTAGGGTTTTGAAAATCTTGAAAATAATGGCAGGATGGTCTAAACTGACAGATGGGTCTGCATTAGATCTTGTGAGAACCCTAGAAGAGATACATCATAATGGGGTTTATGTAAAGTACGGAGATATTGATGATAAATTTAGGAAATTGTTTGATCAAATTGTTTCTAGGTTTTTAAAAGAGATCTGTCAAGTTACCTGTTTTAGGCCTTTTCCCCCAATGCTTGGAAATGGGAAATCAATTGATTTGCTGAGGCTTTATTTGTGTGTAAGAGAGAAAGGTGGGTATGAAAGTGTAACAAGAAATGGTGTTTGGGATTTGGTTGCTAACGAAATTGGGTGCGATTCGGGTGTTTCTGCTAGCTTGAAGGTGGTTTATGTTAAGTATCTTGAGTTGTTAGATGAATGGTTTTGTAAAATTGTTAAAGATGAAACATCATGTGCTAATGATGTTGGTATGAAAGTTGATTCTCGAAAGTTGTATTCGGATATTGAGATGAATGATTATAAAGAGTTTTTGGATATGGTGGGCACGAAGAGAGAAACGGATGTGAAAGATTTGAGTAGTTGTGTTGGGTCTGATGAAAGATTAAATGTTAAAGATGATGCGGCTATTGACTCGGGTGGTTGTACGAATGAAGAAAATGAGTCAAATCGAAAGAGGAAACGAGAGCGTTATTTGCCGCTGTTGGATTGGGTTAAAAGAGTGTCAAAAGATCCTTGTGATCCTGCAATTGGGTCGGTGCCCAGTAGGTCTAAATGGAAGGGTTACGGAACTGAATATGTTTGGAAACAGGTTTTATCTGCTCGAGAGGCATTGTTTTTGAAGCCTAATATCGATCCAAAGGTCGAACAAGCTTGGCAGGTATATTCAGTTAATCAGATTATTTGGTAATTTTAATTAACTATATATGACTCTTGCTAATTGAATGCTGAAACCTTGGTGCTCTATAGATTGTATGATTTGCATTCTCGATTTTGCAATTTTGTTTTCGTTCACACCTGTGGAATGACATTCGGTCTTTGTTAAACTATTAATTTCAACATGATTTAATTGATGAGTATGTGTTAGTGGTTGTTTTGAAGATGCTTATGGTTAGCCTTTTGTATGACTTAGGCTATGGAATTCTGTATGTCTAGATGAAATGTCATTGCCACTACATTAAAACTATTTAATTGGTTATGCTTTTGGGTTTAACATTCACTTCTTGAGGAACTCATGTGATTTGTCTATGATTCAAGGGTTATTTTAAAATCTGGAACGCAAACTGGTTTAGGTTCTGTTTGCTTGTATGGGCTAAAAGGGGTTATTCGTTAACTAATGATCAACTGAAACCAAAATTTAAGAGCCAAGTGGACTAGGAATTGTTAGAGAATAACTACAAAAATGAGCCTTTAATGCTTGGAAGTAGGAGTGCTTCTATCGCTTATCATACCGTAATGGGTTCAGGTAATAGGTTAAGATGGGTTGGTTGGAGGGGTTGTGGTTATAGGTTGAAATGGGTTCAGGTATAAATGGGTATTGTAAGTTCAGATCAAATGAATACATTTTGGACGATTTTTGACCGTTTCTTTATACCTTTGTTTATTAAAAAATAATATTTTCTTTTTACTTACCTGACGTATTAGACTTCAATTCCAGTCCACTTTGATCCTTTGTTGGGTAACTGAGTTGAAATGGCTTCCTCGAGCAGTGATTTCAAATGTCGGGGGAAGGGGACATTTGCCATTCGGTCACTTGTTTAAATTTCATAACTCATGCTATATTAGCGTCTATGTTATTCTGAATGTAAAACTTTTTGCCTTATGGATACTTCTTATTCTTTTTATCTTGATGCTTTAGACTAGAAATGCTTGATAAGGCTTGAGCATGTAGCTTGTTATGATTTAATTCATGAAAAGTACAAGAACGGTACGGATAACTTTTAGGTCTGTTTATATCGGATCCTCACTGAACATACATAGATTTTTTGGATATATATTTGATGCTCATCTTCTGTAAATGTGTATTGTTATTAATTCCTGATGGCTTTCATGGGCTCGTATAAACTACGAAGTACCAGAATATTAAGTGACAAATTATCTGATCTATTGCATCTAGCCGCGTTCCTAGTTAGGCTGACTAAGTACATCAGTCAAACTGAAGCTATATGGCTCGTTTGACCAATTTTGGAAGCTCTAGTTTGGTTAGCCGGTTTGAAATTGTGAAACTGAGTCGTGTGTTGCCATTGGTTAGTATTGAGAAACCAATCATTTCTGTTAACCAAACCGTCTAATATGTGTAACTGATATTGATAGATGTATATACTCATTGTTTGCACATTACAGATCTTTCTGTATAATAAGCTATTTATCTCCTTTGCTTATAATGTCACAGGGCTATGCATTTTTAGTTCCTTAGAAAGAGTTGACTTATTCACCAGGCATTTTGTAATTTTCATTATTCCTTGTTTCAGAAAGTAGTCCATACATTAAATATATTAACTCAAAAGTCATTTTGTATCAGGACCTGTATGACATGTATGTTGCGGTATTTGATTCCAAATTTTTTATCATATACAACAAAATGCACACATGATATTGTACATCTATACATGCATAAAACATACATACATGTATATACATACAAAGAACCCGGCCATACTTAAGCTACCATGTACACCTTAAGTTGGTATCTTGTTTCTATCATTTTGTACTACTCTTAAATACGATTATTTTGGATGTGTGTTCTCAAAGTGATTATTGTAGCTGGAAAAATCAGAATCAAATAATCAGTTGATTCTATCCCTTTTAATTCTATTTTGTTTCGCAGAAGAATTTGAGGATGCATCCGACAATGTATGATGATCGAACAGAGAAATCTTCAGCAAGATATAGTCAAAGGCTCATTTCTAAAGAGACTCAGCTTGTCAATTCTTCGAGAAAACCTTCACTTCGAGAGTCTCCAGAGTCATCTTCCACTGGCAGCTTGAGTGACCGAGAGGATGAAGATTCCTTCTATGGTTACAACTTCAGACGTAAACGTATCCCATTGGGTCGAAATTTTCAAGCCAAAGTTCCCGAGTGGAAGGAACAAACTTACGAACCTGAGACCAAATGGCTCGGGACTCCTATTTGGCCTCTTGAAAAAACTGAAGTCAGAAGTAGTCTGATTGAGCTAGAAAGAATCGGAAAAGGAAGACAAGATTCGTGTGGGTGTCAGTTTCCAGGCTCATCAGAATGCGTTAAGTTTCATATTAATGAGAAACGAAACAGGGTCAAACTTGAACTGGGGTCCGCTTTCTATAAATGGAAGATCGATGAAATGGGTGAGAATGTTGCTCAAAGTTGGACTCCTCGTGAAGAAAAAAAGTTTGAGGATATAATAAAGGCGAACCCAGTGTCTTTGGGCATAACTTTTTGGGATGATATGACGACCCATTTTAAGAACAAGATGATGCCGGTTTTGGTTAGCTACTATTTCAACGTCTATCTTCTTAGGCGCAGGGCCCACCAGAACCGATCTGATCCAAGTAACATTGATAGTGATGATGAGCTAGAGGCAATTGGAAATGATGCAAGCAACAATGATCCTGGATCAATCTTCTGCTCCCCAAAGAAAGTGCATTTAAATGTTAAATGATGTAATTTGAATGTATTTTTCCTTGCTTCTGTGAGTTTTTGTTAAGCAAAACACAACAAATATCGATGGTGAATTACGGAATATCGTAGATGTGGCTTACATCTTTTTTGATGAGTGAAGCTATTAGTACCTTGATTCATTGCAACATTATATTTCATCAGAAAAACAATTTATTTCATTGAAAAGGTTGTTTTTTTTTTTAGTTTTTTTTGTTTTTTCCCCCTTGACATCTCCCTGACAAAAAGAATAAAGAACTGATTTGTTGTTATCTGTTATGTCAGCATATTCTCAAAAGATTGATTTATGATTGTATAAGGCCTTTCATAATCCTTTGTTTCATGCTTAATCTAACTTAGATTGAGCTTGGTTTTTTAATGATATTGGGACTTTGAAAAAAAAGATTGTACAAGGCCTATAAAGTTTGAAGAAATGAACTTTTTCTGGCCCGACCCTTTTTCTTTTTATTTTTTTTCGTTTCACAATTACATTTACATTTATATATTTAAAGTACATTCATTAATTAAATAAATACATTAATAAAAAACATTACTACATCCTTCCCAAAAACAATTAATTCTTTACTAATTACCTAATATCTTTATGCCTTATATAACATCTCACACTTCCTCTCTTAAATAGTTAAAAACACCAATTATGCAAAATGTACAACTTACAAAATTTATTCACAATTCAAAACTTTATACAAGTACTTGATGATATTTTTATATGTTAAGTGTTATTCATTATATTACTTTATATTATTATTATTATTATTATTATTATTTTGTTCGATATAACACGTAGTATTCAAATCAATATTTTAACACTTAATCACTTTTTTTAATCGATTTGAATTTGTTTTTGCCGCATTGCACGAGTTAGTAGGTAGTATATATTTAGAATGGGAGATGCCCCTACTTAATTTACTGGCTGTTTCAATTCAAACTTGACCTTCAACTATAAAAAGAAAAGAATAAAATAATAGAAATGACAATGATAAATCCGCGAAATTTAAAATGTTTTCCCGCTATCTCAAATTTTCTTTTTCCCGCTTTCTGTTTTCACTCTCTGATACAAAATTTGCTTCACGCACTTATTCTCTCAACTCTCCACCAAACAACAAGGTAATCAATTAAGCCCTAATTTCATTATTTTATAATTAATTTGAATTTAATCTGTTCATGTTCTATGACTTCTAATTGGATATGTATTTATTTAATATCTTTGATCTGTGTCTGTGGTAGTCTTTAGTGGCTGCTAAATGCTAATTGCTTGTATAAAAAGGGGGAAAATCATTAGGTCACCAGTAAAGAAGTTATATTGTATTATATGTTTGTTTTAATATAATTTCTGTTAGTCTTTGATGCTATGGATTGAATGTATCACGTTCTGTATGATATTACTCCGTAGCAAAAAGAAATTGTCTTGTATAACGATTGATTTTTGTCGTATTTTTCACGTAGAAGAAACTGTCATGTACTCCAGTCACTAATAGTCAGTAAACAGCTCAAATAGCTCATCTGGGATGCGGAATTGATTAGACGATTAGCTAGGATGATTCACACCGACACACCTTGTAAGTCGAGAGAATCAGGTAAGTGGGCTGTTTTTTTTTTCTTCCTGCCTACTTAATTGTATGAAATGCATTTGAATAACTGAGGCCTCTAATTCTCTTGCAGAAAAATCAGTTAGCTGTGATAATCAGCATATTGCTAGTCAGGTACACTATAAAATTATCGCAGTTTATGTTTTATAGGGTTTTATCAGTGATTAAGTATTGAAATGACACAAATTACATAATCTAGATAAAGGACCTTGATAATTGGATGGAAGGTTGTTCGCTCATCTCAATATTTGATTTGCTAATCTGATAATGTTATCATCTATGCTTATTGTTTTCTTTTTTGAGAATGCACTATTGCTGTTTTTATGTACGTTTCTGTTATTTTTATCTGATCATGATTTTTTTTTTAGGGGTTGAGTGTTTCGGATTCTCTCTTGCCTCCTTCTGGTACGTCAATTGCTTTTGATTTTTATATATTGAAAATGGAGTGTCTTGTTTTTCTGATTAAAATTGTAACACTAGCATAAAGTTATATTTTCATAACTATTAATAAGTATAGATTGTGGTCTACATGATGGGTTTAATTTTATTTTCCTTTTAAAGACAACCATTTAACTATCTGACATCTGTTTTGTTGTATCAGAGCCTCCTGAGATCAACAATTGGTTCTCAAGCTACGAATATGAATCACTTGTGCTGGAAACCAATGATAATTTTGGATTCTCTGAACATCAAAATTATGGAAATGAGTGTACTAGTAGAGACCCGGTGAAAGCAATAGAAAGCTCAAGTGAGTTGGTCACAAGTAAGAAGGATGACAGTATGATGAAGAAGAAGAAATCAAGTGTGCTAACCGAATGTAACCGCTCTGTCAAAGAGGAAAAATGTCAGAACCATGTATGACTCTTTATGTATTTCTTTTAGAAGTCAGTTAATATTACTCGATTAATCACATGTTATCATCATTTTGAAGTGAATCTAAGTTGTGAGTGTTGAAGGATAGATGAATTAATCCTTGGATTCTTATGACAAGTTTCACTCTTCTTTCTCAGGTTTTGGACTCTCTAGATTCGCCGTCGCTCTCCCCTGGTAAGCATAAACTCTTCTAAAAAATATGTGGTTGCTTTCTTTTACTGTGGAGTTTGGACCCACTCATTCATTCTCTTTCAACTTAATAGCTAGACCAGGTTGTAATTTTCTATTTCAAATTTTAAGGATCTAATATAATCTAACTTTTTGTATTTTGTTAGTTGAATCAGAACCTCTAGGCATTGAAAATTGGTTCTCAAGCTACGCATATGAATCTCCAACAACAGATACCATGGACGATATCTTCCTTTCTGATCATAAAAAAAGCATGGATGTTTGGAATGATAAGGTAAGCAAAAGGTTTGATTTTTTGTATATGGGTGGTGAACAAAGTAAAAAGATACAAATATAATGATGTATTTTACTTGGTGGTTTGGTTTGGGCTCCCCATAAGGATTAGATTGTACCAGAGCAAGCCAAGTTAGAAAAAGTAAATTTGTTAATTGTATATGTTAGCTACCAATAATAAGATTCATGTCATGCTATCTTGGAGAATAATTCGTATCAATAAAGCAGTTTTGGTATTTGAAGTTGCAGCAAAAGGAGTCTGAAAAGGATGAAAACTTGTCATGTGTTCTTTCGGATGATTTAAATTGCAATCAAACGCTAGAACAGTGTGATAATGGTTTAGCGGAAGACGTGAAGAACCCAGCCGAATTACCTAATGACATTGCCAATATGAATGCATCTGAAAATGTCAATCAAATATCATCTGAAGCTAATTCTTTAGAAGCAAAAGGTGATGAGAATGGTTTTGTTTCAATCAAAAGCAAAAGAGATAAAGATGACAAATCAGTGTATGTTAATCAAAAGAGAGCTCCATCATGTGCTGGTAAGATGAAGAAGAAGGGCGATGAAAGCGCGAGAAGGAAGATTCTGGGAGATGTGACCAATATCGACGAGAATTCTGGAAAATGGAAATGTCCACGAAAGAGGAAGCCGGATGTTGGTCCTCCATTAAAGCAGCTTCGACTTGGACAATGGTTTCATCATGTGTAGTATAGCCTGTAAAATGTCAATGCCTTTTAGTTATGTTGCAGGTCAGTGTGGAATAATAGTTTAATTTGCAATGTTAAGCATACAACATGCAATGGCATTCAGTGTGATTTTATCGATTAAAAAGCTGTCAATTAAGATTAAACTATGAACATCGTGTAAATAGTTAAGCGTTTGTAAATCTCATCAACTAATAGTATGATTTTGTGCCTAACTATTTGGGTGTACATTATTCGTAAAAAAATTGTTATTTATTGTCATTGTATGTATCTTGATAATGTGCCAATTTGTAAATATGTAATGTGCACCTTATATAAATAACACGTTATCAAAATATACAATGACAATAAATAACAATTTTTTTACACAAAATGTAGGTTTCTTATAATTTTTTTACTCAAATCTTAATACTTTATCTTCATTAGTAATTAACTTATTATCATGTGGCATTTGTGAGTTTTAAGGTTATTTGGCGGAGAGTATTTAAAGAGATTATAACTTTATAAGTGACTGAGATTCTACACTTAATTTTATAGCCCTAATAAATTAGAATCGTAGTTTGTTTATATGAAAAAGAAGGGAATTTTGTCGGGGGAAAAATCCCTTAGATTCCTTTTTATATAAGTTTTTTCATAAACTCGAGCTCTATCTACAGACGTACAGAGCATTTTATTTGAAAACACACCCGTAGTTTCTTTCATTCTTAAAGTGATTTTGTGCATTGTATACTGACTACATAAAGTAACAAAAAATAGTTTTATACATATAATGATGCACATCATTTCCGTATTGACACTAACATCGATGATGTTTTATGTAATATAAAATCAATGCTGTTATGACGAAAATAATAAATTTTGTTATTTATGTACGTGTACGTTTCAATTTAAATAGAATAAATAAGCTTAATTTGTTCGAAATTTATCAATCTATAGTTTGACATTAATACCGAACTATCATGAACTTCATTGTGTGTAAACTTCAAATTTAATTACATTTTATTTAGTTTGTTGATGTGTTATAGATGAAATGAATGGCAAAACTATCATAAATTACACACAATGAAAACCCTAGGTTTGAATATAATTAGGTTGTGTTTGGGACCTCTATTTTTGGGGCTTATAAGAACTTGGACTTTTAGTTTTTTCAAAGCTCAAGCTTTTAAAAAATTTAATCTTTGTCTGACAAGTCAAATTTGATGGGGCTCTTATATAAATAAGCACATAGAACTATAGAAGCCCGTAAAATAAAAATTAATCCAAGTGGGTAATAGATGCTTCTAAGGGCTTCTCCAACTCCAACCACAAACCGTAATCTCCAGCCCCAACTCCAATTCCAATTAGTTGTTATCAAGCACACCCTTAATCCAAACAAATAATAATAGTTGTCATTATATACATAATACAAAAGGGTAACTTTTGTACTTTATACCCGCTAATTAAGGTTTTTAACCCGCTTTTATGACTCTCTTGTCTTATACGAGTATATACACTCACCGATAATAGAAACTCACTTCAAAAATCACCGAAAAATCATTTATAATTATAGTGAATCTAGAAGCATGTCTTCTCCAAGTAAACGTAGACAGACAGATTTGATGAAACTGTTAGTTCTCTAAATTCATCTCTTTAATATCAAATTTAATTTTATTAGTGTTTTTCTATTTTTTTGTAACATTTAGATATACGTATTCCTTTTTGGTTTAATATTTTTATTTGATTTGTAATTTGTAGGATGATAAACGATTATCAGGTTGAGATGGTCAATGATGAAATGAAAGAATTTTCGGTAATTTTTAAAGGACCTACGGAGAGTAAGTTTCATTTTCATTTTCCCCCCACGTGTGAATGAATTTTCGATCTTACGTTATGTTCACTTTTTGTAATTAGAATATTATAATGTTACTATTAAAATCATGATATTTAGTTATGGTAAGTTGAAAAACACGTGAATTTATTAAAACAACAAATGTACCCTCTATTTCACATGTTAAATACAATCATACGCATGCATAAATGCATCTCTAAGGGCGTCACAACCAAAGTATGACCTTTACCGTTTTTCATGTAATCATTTACTCTTTTTTTTTTAAGGCTAATATATTGAAACTAGACTACTAGCAAGGAGCTAGATAGATCCAACGATTACAACCCAATGAAACATCATAGATACATAGAACATTTTGAACAAGTAACCGAACTGAAAGGTTGCTAAAATGGATGAAAAAAACCAGAACAAGTCCAAGAAAAAATCTCCGATAATAGGGGCCGAGCCACCGGTTTTCACCCTATATCGTTTTTGGTAGCAACCCGTGTGGATACTAGTTCAAAACAGTAACTGTAATGTCCATAACTGCAAGTGTATCTATCTAATTACATGAAAAAGAGACCCATACAATCAAGACACTAAATACAGACAATTATTGATGCATCCGGTCTTCATGCAAGATTGAGCTTCTGCAATCCCATCTTCATTCGTACGATTACTCAAATCCAAAGTCCTTCCATTGTTCTTCATCTAGACTTCATCTGGACAAACGATTCCTGATCCACAAAAATCCCACAGTCTTTATCTCTTTTATCATCCCTTCCAGATTGAGTTTTATTCCTTTGAACACCACATTGTTTCGTGATTTCCAAACAACCCAACAAGCAACCATAATTATTGATTGGATGAGAATCTTCCTTGTGTTTGAACCTTTGACTTGTTTGTGTAGAACTAATAAGTCTTTAGCTGAAAATATAATCATTGGTGGTAATTTGCACCAACTTTCAATTGCTTGCCATAGTTCTTTCGTGATTTTGCAACCTGTTAACAAGTGATCCATTGATTCTTCATACTCATTACAAAAAGTACAACCCAAACTATCAATCTGTATTCCTCTATTCTTCAAGGCTTCTTTTGAAGGTAACCTGTTTAACCATAACCTCCATCCAAATATGTTTACTTTTATCGGAAGTGCTTTGTTCCATGGGAAGATTTCTTCTTTTGGAACATCATCATACACTTTCAGTATGCTACAGTAAATTCTTTTGCTCCCTTTGGATCCCATTCCCAACAATCTTGCTCCTCATTAAAGCTAACCTGAATATTTAAGTTGAGCAGGTCCAACAACTCATTTATTGCATCTTGAGACCACATATCAAATTTCCATTGCCATTTGAAAGTACCATCGGAATTTATCCTATTTGCCACACTCACTTTCTTGATTGATTCCATTTTAAACAAGGTTGGAAAATGAATACCAAGCTGCGCGAGACCAGACCAATTGTCTATCCAAAATTTCAGTTTGTCACCCTTTCCCACTTTTCCACAAAACTTTGAGTTGATATCAACCCCCTTTTTCAAGTAGTACGAATCAATAGAGCAAATAGACTTCCAGTTTTCAGCTGCCAATGATTTGCATGGTACTGTTTTGACTATGACACGTGAATCGTGCAAGGCGTCAATCACCCGTCTCCATAACCTGTTTTGTTCACACCTATATCTCCATTGCTATTTTGTTAAAAGACTTATATTGAAGTCTCTTAATGGCGTTAATCCTAGCCCACCCTGTTTCTTTGGACTAGTCACTATATCCCACGACACCTAATTGATGCCTTTCTTATTATCTCTACCCCCCCCCCCCCCCCCCCCACAAAAACTTCCTCCGCAATGAATCCAATTTTTGTATTATTCGAACTGGAGCTTTATATAAAGAGAAGAAGTAAACCGGTAGACTTTCAAACACTGAATGAAGTAAAGTTACTCTACCACCAATTGATAAGGTTGAAGCTTTCCATAATGACAAGCGAGCTTCAACTAGATCAATAACCGGTTTCCAGTTCTTCTCCTTATTCATATTAGCACCAATTGTTAGACCAAGGTGAGTGAACGGGGTTTTACCCATATTGCAGCCCAGTCTCGTGACTACTCCCATAACCTCTGAAGCATCACAACCGATTCCAAACAAGAATGATTTTTGATAATTAATTTTGAGACCGGAAATGAGATTGAATGCCCTCAAAAACCGAGTGGTAAAATTAATATTATGTTGACACCATTCACCTATTACCATTACATCATCGGCATAGAGTAATTGTGACAACAGGCCCCTAGTTTGGCGTTTTCAATCCATTGAATAATCCAAGACTATAACCTTTGTCCAAGAAAAAGGTGAACGCTTCCATTGCTATAATAAATAAAAACGGGGAAAGTGAATCCCCTTGCCTGACACCTCGTTCATACTGAAATTCCTTTGAAGGAGAGCCATTGATTAACACAGACGCTCTTGCCGATGCTAGTATACCCTGGATTCACATTCTCCACCTTCTCGAAAAATTCATATATCCAAGTATCCCATCCACAAAGTTTCAATTGATTGTGTCAAAAGCTTTTTCAAAATCAATTTTAAAAAACAATGCTTTAGATTTCGAACGTTTAACCCAACCCAAGAGTTCATTAACTATCAAAGGACCCTTAAGAATGTTACGCCCCGATATGAAACCCGATTGAACATCCGAAACCACTTTACTAATGACGTTGCGTAGTCTATTAGCTAGAATTTTAGAGATTATTTTCGACACACAGCCTATGAGACTTATAGGTCTAAAATCATTTAAACCACTTGGATCACTAACCTTTGGAATTAATGTTATAAAGCTAGATGATACCCCTTTATGAATTACTCCATCCTTATGAAACTGAGTTAACAGCTCCATAAAATCATTCTCCAAAACAGGCCAGAACCTTTTTATGAAGTTGAAGTTAAATCCGTCCGGTCCGGGAGCACGATTACCATCACATTCCTTGACTGCCTTTAAAACCTCTTCCTTCAAAAAATCTCCATCTAGACTGTCTCTTTCAATATCCGAGAGACATTTGATTCCATCACAGCAAAAATTAGGTCTCGAATGCATAGGTTCTCTGAATCTATTCGCATAAAAAGCTTGTGCCTCCTCCTTAATCCTATTAGGAATGTTGCACCATTCATTATCAATGAGCAAACTGTTTATCCTTGAATGACTAACCCGATTATTGATGACTCCATGAAAAAAGGCACTATTCTCGTCACCCTCCACAGCCCATTTGACTCTCGCTTGTTGTTTAAGATCCAAAACCTTCTCCGCTTCAAACTTGTTCAGAATCATTTGGTGTAACACCCCCAAATTTATTGTTTAGCGGAAGCAGGATTTGGGTGTTACTAATCAATAATCAAAGCACAGAGATTAATAATGAACGACCACTACATGCGTCGTTTTACATTGATATTGATAAAATAAAAGTTTACATCAAAATATTGTTTACATTAGCTCCTTTTGAAATTGAGAGATTTAAGTACATAATTAAACTATACAAAATGTAATAATGCAGCTAAATCTCTGATTGTTTGCATGCTGACTCGAGCTAATGGATCTTGATTAAGCAGTCCAACCTACTGCTGGTCACTTGTGATACATGCTAAAATGGGTCAGCGAAACGCTGGTGAGCTCACAGGTTTATATATCAACATATATTTGTATGAACCGCAAGATTTTATAATTGAATTTAAAATGCAATTAAGCAAAATAAAAGTTATACAGCCATGAGCACATAGTCTGAGCTTAACTTGAGTTGTCAGGCCCACTTAAGGAAACCTAACTTGAAATGCCTCCTACGAGTGCCTAATCCACACTCGTCTTCCCAAATGCTAATACGTCCGTTTGACCAGTTAGTGCGTGCTAACCCGGACGAGGATTGTCAATCCTATATGATATCATATACTAACATTCACGCTACAGATGTATTACCAGACTATGCTATGGAGGGCTTTAGTGATTAGTTGAAAACAACTCATGTAGTATTCGATTGATTGGCACTTGCGTTCAACTTGTAAAATAAAACGAGCAATAATATCACACCCCTGATTGAAAAACAGTAAAATAGGGGCCATGAGACTCACCTGAGCCTTGAGCGATTAAATTAATAAACTTGAATTGATTAGCGGTGGATTGATGTCCGAAGACTTGTAGCCTGAGAGTGTCCAAGACACACAATGGTTATAACATGAGTAGGCATCTCGAAAGACTGCCCTTGTAATTGTTCGTCCAACTTAGAATGTCCAAATTACTACGATTTGGTTAATTGAATTATCCAAATTACTACGATTTGGTTGTTTGACTTGTGTTTTGAAAATGTGTACGGCCCGTTGGTGATTTGTTTGTAATGGTAATCCCATATCATTATTTTGATGATTCTGAAGCATTATACTAAAAATAAATTTCATTGTGTTTTAGAAGTTGTATCGTATTCGTGTTTGATGTTATACAAGTTTTACACTTGGTGTGAAAGTTTAGATGTAACACTGTTACTCGTGACCCTAGGGTGAGGGCGAAGCCCGTTAATGACGGGGGTCCGGGGGCAGCGCCCCTGGTAGCGGGGTCCAAGGGGCGGCAGCCCCTGGCGGGGTCCAAGGGGCAGAGCCCCTGGCTGGGGTCGAGCTTGAGTTTCGGTGAAATTGAGTGTCAAATTTTGAGTCTCAAAACTTAGTGAAAAATGAGTTTTAAACTCTCTGTTTTTAGCGACACAGCATGCGACACAATGGTCATGTATGCGACACAAGGGTTGTGTAGCATAAGAATGCGACACAAGAGCTTAGCGACACAAGGGTTGTGTCGCATAAGTGTACGATGCTAATTTAACAGCGACATAGTGATTGTGTCGCATGGGATTTGCGACATAAGGTACGACACAATATTGTGTCGCAAAAGGTCCGACACAACTAGGTTTCTACGACACAAGGTACGACATAAAGGATCTTATGCGACACAAGGCTTGTGTCGCAAAGATGAACACTCAGACAGTCCCCAGCGACTGTCGTGGTTTTCAAACCCAAAACCCAAATCTAACTCGTTTTTAGGCTATAAAATCATGTTTTCCTCATACATGTGGACAATACTAAGTTGTGTAAACATTATAACACCGAAATATTACACCAAAATGAGTAGATCTAAATATTTAGAGAATTTCTTACAATTTCAAATCGGAGCTAGAGGAGGCCGAAAATGATGATGATGCTTTTGTAAATCTTGTTCCTTGCTTGATGGTGATTCCGAAAATGTAAGTTTTGTGGTCGGATTTGATAAATCCGAAAGTATGGTGGTGATGGGTTAGAGAGTGTTTAGTGGTGTGTGTGTGTTTTTTTTTTGATGAATGTAAATGAAAGAAAGAGGGAAAGTGGAGGTGGGGTGTAGGTGAAAGCCTCACCTTTTTCAGTCCCCGCAATCGCGTTCCGTGCGATGTTCGTTCTCCCGCTCGTTTAAACGTTAAACGTTTATTTTATATTTTTAAATATACGAATAATTACCCAATATTTTTGTTGAAGTATTTTACTAAATACCTAATGGTTGCGTTATAAAATATAACTTTAACTTGTTTCTATTTGTTTGCGCGTTTAATGTTTTAATTGCGTAGACGTTTGTTTGTACGATACAAATTTACTACAAAATATTATTAAAATAATATCTTGGGTATAATGGTTGTATTAAATAATATTATATTATTTAATAAAATTGTTCACCAACGTCCATATTAATTGAACCGAATTACCTTCGATTTGAAATTGCACGATTTAATCAAATCGCATAATTGTATATATATTAAACAATATATATATTGATACATTAATTAGCCTAACACATAACTAATTACATGTATTACGCTTGATTAGGCACTAATTACTAGTCCTAATTTGACGGGTGTCACATTTGGCATTCCAACTCATGGTTGATTTCATGATCCATGAGCATTCGATTCTCCATTAGTTCTTCATATTTCATTACTAAATCCTTGGCCTCCATTACCTTTTCCTTCTGCTTCTTTTTATCCAAAGAAATCCATAATTTGATAGCACCTTTCAAACTTCTTAATTTTTTAGCTAATGTTCTCGATGGAACACCACATGGAGCAATATTATCACAACATCTCTTGACTACTTCTGGAAGTTCCGGTTGATTAAGCCATGAATCAAAGAACTTGAAAGGTCTGGGCCCGAAATTCTTTGAATCCGTTAACAAGATGATGGGAAAATGGTCCGAAATGCTTCAGTTCATAGCAAAAAATGTAGCTTCCGGCCATTTATTCCAAAACTCCTCACACACAAGCATCCTATCTATCTTGCTCATTTTCTGCGTATTACCTGCACGGAAAGTAAACTTTCTTCTTCCCATCGCATATTCCGAGAGACCTGCATTATAGATAAAATCATTAAAGAATTGAGCACCGACATGATTAAATTTCGAATTGAACCTTTCCTCAGGATATCGGACTTCATTAAAATCACCGATCAGAATCCACTTTCCCAAGAACTGCTCCTTAATATTTACTTAATTAACATGTTACTAAATTGTTTTAAGAGCGGAAACTTACAACTAACTCCCATTATTATGTAATGGTCATAAATATGTAGACTATATACTGAGGATAAGGTTCAAAGGAGAAGACCTTATATGAGGAGAAAGAAGAGAAGGTTTATTTTACTGTATTTTAGGACAAAAATGTAATAGTTAAAATGCAGTGATGTTAAAATACAATAATTTTTTATATGTATAAAATGCAGTGCAGTGATGTTAAATTACAGTAACTTTCGTAAATTAAAATTTTTAGTCTTAAAATGCAATAAAAATAGATCTTCTCCTCCTCATTCTTCTCAAATGAGTTCTTTCCCCCGGATCCTCTATCATATATTATATTGAACCCATAACTTACCGTTCAACCCCTGTGACAAACTCTATATTCTCTTTTAAATGCAAACTATGTTAAAAATATGTTGATGTGCACTTTCAACTTGTTTACTTGCAAATGTTTCGTTTATATTTTTGAACGGGTTTAATGGGTGAAAAACCTAGACACATAGGTCATATAAAAATCCACAACTTGTAAATAATTTATTCGTAGTAATTAATAATTAATGTAATGTAAAATTATATAACATATTAGACCATTTTCTTCGCATCCATCCTGGAGAACGTGCAACCACCACGAGGCCACCACTGACGTTGTACGGACCTTCGTGGTGGCGCGACATCACCCCACCACGATTCGAAATCGAAAAGTCACCGGCTCACAATTTTTTTTTTCCTTGCTTTTTCCCTTTTTGTTAATACTTCCACATTTTATTATTCACTTTCTGTTTTTATATTTGCGATTGGAAGAAAATGAAAAGAGAAGTAGTAAGAGAAAGTTGCAAGTGTTTGGAGGAGGAAGACAGATGATTATAAAAACCCCAACATGCGGGGTTTTAAAGTTTGAGATTTTTAATATGATTTTCCAATTTCAAAGGTTGTACTTTTTATTAAAGTGAATTTTTTTCTCTTTTTACGTGGGCCTGGTTAAAGTTTATGTTTAAGTTTGTTACCAATTAATATATATATATATATATATATATATATATATATATATATAAAAGTATAAAACTACATTTTTATGCTTAAAAGTTTACTAAAAGTTATTTTAAAAATATAATTTATAACAATAATGTAATTTCTTTTATGTAGTTTAGAATTAATTATATGTAGTTGGGCTAATCAAAAAAATGTTGATTAAATAAATTAGTGGGTCATATTTCCCATGACACGGTGTCGTGAAAGTCACCATTGCAAAGTATCGCGGGATGACATTCTGTCGTGTTGATGTAGCACCCACGATATCCAACGACATTCTGTAATCACTGTGAATGGCCTTGGTGTTCGCTCTTGAGCTTAGTCGTGATATTTTCGACGTCGTGGAACAAAATTTAGTGAGTTCCACCTTTATTTTTCTTGATCGTTTTTTCTTGTTCATTCATTTTCCCCCCTTTTGAATCATAAGTGAAAGAAGGAACATGAATATATTTTTGGGAAGAAGATGAAATGAAAGGATGAGAATAAAACCCTAAAAGAAATTGTGGTCTTTTTTTTTCTTAAACAAGTTAAATTGTTTTTGCTTTTAGTGTTTTATTTATTGTGATTTATTAATGTTTATTTATACAACTTTCTTTCATACTTTATGTACTTTTTAGGGCTAGTGATAAATACGACAAATATATTCATTCATACACCAACTTATATGCATATTGATGCAGTATAATACAACATTGCAATACATATATTTGTTGTATGTATCAAAAAATATATTATATTTATCAACACTTATTTTCTGGGGTAAAAATGTACGGATTAATAGTTATATATATATCTAAGCAAATGATTTTATTTAATTATATTTTAGTATATAAGTGTAATTGTTTAATTTTTTTAATTAATGAAAATAAAATTAGTATGTCCCATATTGTAGTCGTGGTTAGTTACAGTCGTCTCACAACTAACAGTTATGCTGATGTGACGATTAGTCATCGCTAACGAGGTAAGTAATATCTAATGCATTAGTGATTATGTTATAACCAGAATTTAATTCTAAAGTATTGACAAACAAGTGGTTCTGGGTTGATCCAACTCGCCGATCTCATTTTGCCACCTCAAAGAATTGGATAGATGGATAGGTAAATAAACTGTACAAATTTAGTTTTTGGATGATGCTCCATTCTGAAATAAATCAGTGATATCTTTGACTATTTCTAGTCAAGCAACCATTAAATAGATTTTGAAAATGTTTATTTGTGTAGGTCTAAAGAAAATCGATGATGTTGTATTAGGCCTTATTAAAATATCATATTATTCTGTTTACCATCTTCAATATATACTCGTATCATATAACCTAGAAATTTGAAGATGATTCATGATTAACTAGAGTATTAAAAGTCAATACATTGACCTTATCATGGAAAGGAATTTAGGTGTGTAACACCTAATACATTGACCGTACAGGGCCTCAAAACTAGGGATAAGTGCACCGAAATGTAATTATATATACTCTGACATTCATAGTATGTATTAAACTATTCGCGCCTCCATTGTGGGTAATACACTTATTAATAATCGTCATTGTATGTAAGTTTCAGTACTATCATTAACGTGTCATCATTACAAGTTGACACATCATTAAAATACATACAATAACAATAAATTGAAAGTTTCTTACACACAATAGAGCTCTGAATACTTTGTTACATACTATGAATGCCAAAGTATATATAATTACATTTTCATGCACTTGACCCTCAAAATTAGGTCCATACTACTCTATAGTAGTTAATGTTTGGCTAATAAGATATTGTTGGTAATTTTAGTGTAATTAGGATTTGTTAATATAACACCCCTCATTTTACTAAACCATTATAATACTCCATCCGTCCCAAAATAAGTGTCTCATGTAAAAATGCACACAGTTTAAGAAAAGTCACTATCTACTAATAACATCTTATCTTTACCCACTAAAGTCTTTTCTGATTGGCTGAAAGGGAATCTGGACACTTATTTTGGGACGTCCCAAAATAGTAAGTGAGACACTTATTATGGGACGGAGGGAGTAATGATTTTGACTCGGAAGCGTATATTAAAACATATATCATATAAAATGTACATAAATTTCTTTTCAAAACTTGATACTCAATATTACAACAATAATACCACACGAGGTGTTATATAATTTCATCATTTCCTTTTCAAAGTATATCAGAGTTGACGCTAAGTGGTCAAACATTCCATTCAGTCCAACTTCTTGCCCACCCGATACGAAATCCTTAACCTGCAAGAAGTATTCATGTGGGGGATTAGCTCAAAGCTAAGTGAGTGACTAATAATCAACAGCCCAACTTAGCATAACAACTTTGTTTACAATAAATAATTATAAACAAAAAACATAACAATAAATCGATGGTTCTTGGGGAAACCTTCAGCCAAGAATCCAACAGTAAACACATAATATCAATGAGATAACATCTCAATAACACAACATATCAATGAGGATCGGTGGCTCTTGAGATATCATAATACCCGGGGATTCACCAAGAGCACTTACTACAATCTGTAAGGCCAATAAAGAATAGACCAATAGTTTGGTACTAATCCCATATGACCTAATTTCCTATTAACGATAAGTACAAGGAAATTCCTGTCATCTTACAATAGTAACCAAACCCAACCAATAGATTGACCTCAATACTGATGCCCGAAGGCCAAACATCAAGTGATCACGTATTCACATATTCAATCAGATCAACATATCAGACTAACCAGTCTATCAATAGTATTATTACTATTAAACCAAAATCATCATGGCAAATCAAAAGCAGTAATAATACGTTTACCCGTTGTAACCAAACTTGTTACAACTAAGTAAAACTGAGGATTACAGATCCACTCACCGTTACCTCAACCACGAGCTGAGAGGTCTAATATTACCGAACCTTCTCCATATCTGAGAATACAACAAATAAACAATGAGTTAGTAACTTATTCCACAACAACTCATGTTATAATCATATAACATTTTTTCAATATGTATCATAAGCTACAACAATATCAAGTTGTAATTAATACTTATACCCTTTTTACATCAATAATTTAGCTTGGGTATATGTTCTCAATGTATCATGTACAAATTAACCAAGTACGTAACATCATTTAATAATAATTACTAATTTGAAACAACTCATTTGATAAGTATATACTTATCTCAAAAATATAACATTAGCTAGTATCAACCATCAAATTGTAAATATTAACTATACTAGCTCACAAGCTATCGTTACAACATATTCCAAAAGTATACTTTCAACTAGTAATATTCAAGTTATAATTGACAATGACAATTACGTAGTCATAATCTCTTATACCTATCTTACTTTAATATTAATAAACAACTTATAAATTTACATTTGATTTATATTATAATTTATATCAAATTATAATTATAATTCTATAATTAAATCACAAAATAACCATTCTGTCATCACACTTATACGTGATCCACCAATGAACCAGAATTGCATTTCATATTCCCATACGCGATCCAACAAAGTGCCATGGATTGCGTTTCAACTTGTGATACAATAATGTTTTAAATCAAACAGCCCATACGCGATCCACCATCCCCATTTGGATCGCGTTTCAACTATTCATACGCGATCCCAAGCAACTAGACTGGATCGCGTTTTAGAGTATTTCCCATCTGCACTTCTGTAAACGAAACCCAGACTCTGAAGTTCAACTTTTTCGAACATCAAACCCAGATATTTGATCCACCTAATATGCTTCTAATATCCAATAACTTCATATAACAACTAAAAACATTACATAACCACAAATCAATCATCATCTTATACCAATTTCACCCATTCATCCTAATCAATTCAAAAGCAAACTCTTAAATAAACATCAAATATATAACTTACAATTTGAAGGAAAATAAGCACAGGATGATGATGATGATGAGAAGTATACTCTAATGTAATTCAAAAATCACAAGTATAGAATGCTATTTCCTTTTGTGTGTTTTTAGTTTAGAGAGGGAATGAGAAATGAGAACAATCAGGAAGGTTTGAGAAATAAGGTCGGCCTCCTCCAAATAAACGGTCCTTAATGATTAAATTTTATACCCGTCCTAAATCTATTGTCTGGAACTATATAACTATTTGCGACATAACTTATTTTACTTTACTTACAACTTTATAAAATTAAAACTGTCAACAATTTACTAGTCACAATAAGTCATTTGACTTCTTGACTAATTATTCACCATAAACTTAGTAAATAAACAAGTAAATTTCCTAACACATTAAACAATTATTTAAAGTCAGGAAATACTATAATACGACTAGGTCCAGAAAGTGGGTAAGGATCAAAAGTTATTCCAAGTTAAGTTATAAAACGAGTCGGTAAGTGTGAGGTACACACTCGTGTAACCTAACTTGAACACCGTCGCTAAATAGTGTGGTCAGGAGGGGGCGGAGGTCTAGGAGGCCGAGCCCTCTACTTGGGGTCTCGCATATATTAAGTTGGATTCCTGGTACGTCAAAACGAAGATGTGTGATGTTTAGTTTGCAAAACGTTGCAATGGTTCGTGAAACGTTGTGACTGTCGATTCCCATCAACCAATTCAACCGCCAAGACAATTCGGGAATCCAAATGTTCTTGGCCCTCAAACAAGCAAACAAGTAACACCATATTAGTTGCTAAAATTCAAATTATTAGTAATCAAATATTATGGGATCTCAAAATTAGGTTCGGTACCAGTTCCATTCATGCAGTAGTTTAATATCATACACTGGATACTTTTAAAACTTGAATACAAACAATTGAAAATTTTGAAGTTCTCGATCTTAAAAATGTCAGCAACCCCCGAGCCGAAGGATATTTCTTTATAGAACCAAACAATTTCGTTTATATGGGACTTCTCTCTTTGTATGCATTCGTTTAGTATTGTATAATTGTTCATATTCGTAGCATGACATTACGTTTCGAGGTCCTAATATATTTTCCATTTTTCTCAATGCAGGCTCTTACTTTGGAGGTTTTTGGAAGGTAAATGTTGAGCTTCCAAATGCTTACCCCTATTCATCTCCATCTGTTGCTTTTGCAAACAAAATTTACCATCCCAATATTGACTTCGAGTAAGTTTTTATATTTTTTTGTTCTTTGTGAGTTTTCATACTTGTTAATGACAATGTATGAACTTCTAATGACAAAAGTTTGGATGTTGAAACCTTACATTTGCGCATATATCAACTTTCTTCAGGCGTGGTGCGGTTTGTGTGAATTTGCTTAATCATGAATGGAGCCCCATGACAGGTAAAAATCATACTTTCATCATACTCCCTCTATCGAATGAAAGGTTTCCATTTCTGGAAAGTCTTCGAGTACAAATTACTTATCTGCTTGATCATCGTAGTTGACAGTTGCCTAGCTTCACATTTCCTAAAATTATAAGTTAGTTTGTAGCAAAGACTTTATCCAATAATGTAGGGATTTAAGTTTTTCCCACAAAATCAAAAACAAATAGCAGACATAAATATAAGAGCATGCCTTGGAGTGCTATGATCACCATAGTTATGGAATTGGGTCACGGAGACAATATTTTTGTGAGACAGACCACATAACAAGCACCTTTTTTTTTGTCTTTCCTTAATTTTCATTTTTCTTGACTCAGTAGCCTTGGTAAAACAGGGTCTCATTGTACTTAAAAAGTTATATTTGTATCAGCTTATACAGATATATGTGATATGATATGAAACGAACTTGTTTAATACTTGATAGACTTGGTCCATGTTTTCGAGTTCTTCCTTCCACAACTTTTGAAGGAGCCGAATGCTGATGATCCAATGAATCAAGAGGCTGCAGATCTGATGCTGCATAACCCACGGGCTTATGATAAAAAAGTCAAAGGTACTCAGAATACTAAATTAAACTCATAAAATATCATTTTCTTTTAAGTATTGATGTGCATCCAAGCTTTTATCACCAACTCAAGGAATGTGTAATGATCTTGAATACAGGATATATGATCTCAAAAGTCTAAATCAAACCAGTATTCTGTATGAATAGCGAGTATTTGGCCTGCATTTTTCTTAATCATCAGCAAGATTGATATAAAAGTCCCCAAATATTTTTGCTAGAGTACAGTTTAAAGTTGCTTTTGGTTATAATAATGCTTCTTGCATTTACCAAGTTATTACAGAAAAATAAAAATAGTTGATCACAAGACAAAAGGTTTAAGCTTTAGTTTTCAGTCATTTTGAAACTGATCAACTGCTGTTTTTGCATTCGTGGTTGTACATTTCTCATTGCAAAGAGTACTGTCAGCGATTCGCCAAGCCAGAAGATGTGGGTGTTGATCCAAAACAGGAGTCAAGTGATGGGGAGCCAAGTGAAGATGATTACAGCTCAGGAGATATGGCAGGTCCTGCCGATGCATAGCCCATCCAATCAACAACTTAGCTACAATGTTTTGTGCATTACACTTCACGTGTAGTACAAAGCCAATCATCAGTTTCATCATAAAGCTCTACTAAGGAAGATATGTGGAGAATTTTTCCATTATCAGTTTATGAACCTTTTATTATAATAATGAGACAAATTCAGAAATAAACAGGTACTAATGACCATTATAAAATCATTAGCCTGAAAAATGACTTTTTAATGGTTCTGTTTTTAGTTAAGATATTATGGATTTATCATTTATGGGTACACTTATCTTGTTGGATTGATTTTGGTATACAACTATACATTATAGGTGGATTTTGAATGGTTTCGGGTGATCTAATACCACCTGTTTGTATCCCCATATACATACTGGAAGAAATTTTTTACTAAATGAAGCATCATTAAAAGGCGTGTGACCTAACAATATTGTGGTATACTAGTAACCAAATGGTCGTTTGGTTGAAAGTTTTACTTGAGACAAATGTGCAAGTGATACGTGTGTTGCGTGGTTAGATGGGGTATCTTTAATCTTTTTCTTAAGAGGCATCTTTCGTATAGTTGCTAAACTTGTGCGAGTTGAGTCAAATTATATCTAAAAAAAGTGGCCACACGGTACTCAGCTTGTAAGACATATGACTCACGATATAATAAAAACGACTCGGTAAAATTACCAGTGAGCTCGCGTGATGGTAAAATCATTTATATATGGTTACTGATTGTGTTTTCATATGGTGCATATTCTTATTAGATTTTGATTTGAAGTGGTAGTTATATATTGGTTTTTGTGTAATAGAAAAACATTTTTATTATGATTAGTGATTATATGCAAGATAAATAAATAATAAAAAATAGAATCCGACCTGCCGGATTCGAACCAGCGACCTAAGGATTTCAGCATTCGAACAACTACAGTCCTCCGCTCTACCAACTGAGCTAAGGTCGGTTTGTTGATTTGGTTAAGCAAAATAGCTTTTATATCTCTAACTGTCGTATCTGGGGCATAAATTACTGAATAATAATAAAAAAATAAATATGTATGTATATATATGACATCAACATTTATCCGAACCAAATCGTATTTTTGCTTATGTAATAAGATCTAAAGATCGTGAGATATAATATTGGTTCATGACTTCATGGAAGCTTAGATTAACTTCATTAAACACTAGAGTGTTTCTCTAATTATATAAAGCGAATTTATTGTTAATATCTGAATCTATCTAAAATTTCATCAATGTTTATTGTTAAAACGTTCTCTAAATTAGTAAAATTTGAACGCTAAGTTTATCCAATCATTCGTAAAAAAGGTGAAAAATGAAAATGATATTACTCCGTAATTACTGTATTTATTTCAAGAATTGTACTTTTTAGTACGTATCTCATACTTGTACTCAACACATGACCAAAAAATGTAAAAAGCTACGTGGCACAGTAAATACTTTTCCTCTAAACGCACGCAATGCATCTCTCAACGGCCCAACCCAAACTCATCTTATCCGTACAGCAACCGCAGTAGATATTACTATTATTATTGACAACTCAATTTATTAAAACTAGTCCCTCTATTATATTCAACCTTGCCCAAATCGTCCTTTAATCGTCTATATTTCTTTGACAGCCCCTAAAATATTTAGGGCACCATCAATCATACTTGTAGTTTATTCGTTGCTTGATTTTAAAGAGTTGAGATTATAACCAATAATAATAATTGAATAAACCAACGCAAAAATAGAGCTGGTTTATTTTCAATTCACTCATACAGCTTTTTAACATTCTTAATTTTTGGTTCTAACTTTTGAGTTTTATTTATCTCCACAGACACGCATAAGGATGCTCTAACATAAAGATAACCTATCATTAAAATGAATATCAAGCAAATATCATATCATTGTATCAAAAAGTTCTTACCAAGTTTAGTCATGGAGACACAGGAAAACAATGTTTAAGGGGGAATCTATGATATAACAGCGGTGACTAGGTCTGTCAATCGGGCGGGTCAGGTCGGATCTTGACAAAATTCAATGGGTCACAAGATTCATTTACATGAGTCTGGATTTGACCCATTAGTTATTGGATCATGATCCAATCCAAGATCCAACTAAATTAATAGATCTAGATTTGGGTCGACCCATATAATATATAAAAAATAAGAAATTTTTTTATTTTTATTTCATTTAAGAAGGAATGTTGATACAAAATAAACCAAGTATACCTTTGAAAAAATTTCATTTATTTACTAAAATTCAACCAATAGTATCAAAACATTGAAAAATTAGTATATCCTAATAATTTAGATCATTCGATTAGTTAGTTTTACAACATGAATCATTTTCAATCATATGTGAATCGGTTGACAAATTGTGATACGTATCGTTTGATAATTTTGCTACATCGATTAAATATATATACATATACATATACATATACATATACATAAATATATACATATATATATATATATATTATATTATCATTTGAACCTTCCAATATATATATATATAAAAACATATAGATATATCATTAAACTTGACATAAACATTATTTTTAATTTTCATAAATATCAATTGTCGCATAATGAAAAAGTATATTTTGTAAAATAGTTGAATATATATATTTTTAAATTGTTATTTTTTTATAAGTTAAATGGGTCAACCCAGACATGTCATGGGTCGATCCAAGTAGAGATTCATCTAAATGGGTCGACCAATTGGATCCCTTATTGGGTCCATGGATCCATTTTTTTGACCCATTGGGTCACATAAATGGGGTAGGACGGGTCAGATCTAGATCAAGATCTGCCCCATTGACACCTCTAGCAGTGACATGCGACACCATTAAATTAAATGACTTAATGTAAGATTAATTGAAAATTTATAAATTCCTTAAAAGTGCTACCACTCGTATTTAGGCAGTGTACCTCAATGTTTAAATAAACTTAATATGTTATTAAGACGAATGAGCTTCAAGATCTTTTGTGACACCGGTAACTCAATTTTCTAGATCTGTCATTACGTGCAAGTTGAGTACATTTTTTGTCTAGGGAGTAGGGACTACAAGATACAAACATACCTATTCCAAGGGACAAAAACTAAAACTCCTTATAACTTAAGGGACTACTTTTGTAATTAGGTCTATTATTGAATTTCCAGTACACGACGTTATTCACCTGCGACTGCCGGTAACCACATTCTGTACCTTCTTAACGTGACCGGCTATACCCGGTTTCTCTTTATCTCAAGATCACATACAAATGCATACAACATACTAATACAAATAATATAGTCCCGAGAACGCAGTTTCAATCATTTTTCCGGTCACCGGAGTTACTCCCCGCACCGTCTCCGATCTCAATTAATAAATCTATCTCCATATACAATTGTAAGTACAATGATCTGATCATGATTCACTTAATTATTCAGCTTTTCATCGATCAATTTTAATTGCTTCAACTTCAAATATGAACGTATTGTTTCAATTATGTATATATTTTCGATTCGATCAAGGCATCATCTGATTGCTTAGTATTTAACGTGTATATATGCATGTTTTATATGGTCTCTTAGTTTGATTAATTGAATTTGTAGGATTTGTAGGTCGTTTTTTTTTATTGATTTGATCTGTGGTTCTAATAGCTGTTTATCTGGTAGAATATTGTTATTATTATTGTGAATAATGAAACAATAGAAATATGTTTAACTTTGATGTTGAATTTAAATACATACCTAACTTTTGTTGGTGTGATAGTGCCATTGCCCCAACTTTGGGAGTTAAGGTGTAGGTAAGTTGTTGGTTTCATGGGAGCTGACAGCATGATTTAAAAAATTTGACCCAATAAATTAGCTCATATAATATTAATAGATTGATGGAATATTGTTAACTTTTGATATATAGTTAAACGGCACCATTTAATTCTGTCGGGTATATTGAATTTGCTTATCGTAATATTTATTCAAATTATAGGTTACATTTAATACTTCCTCACTGAATGGTGAACAGTGAATGTGGCTGATCATTATGTGAATATTTCAATAGAAATTTGATGAAGTAGAAATGAATTGACGATACTGATTGTTATCAAAATGTGGTTTTTTTTTAATGAGGTTTTTTTTAAAGCTTTTCTCAGTTTTTTTATCAAAATGTGTCATAGCTTTTTATATAAAGCTTTAGAAAAAACTTTTAGCCCAATGATAAAAAGCTTTATAGTACATGAACTCCAATAAATCAATATTAAACAATACAAAGAAAGAGTATTTGGGGTACCAATGACTTGAGAAATCTCAAGCTTTCCAAAAAAAATTGCACTACAAAATGAAAAGCTTTTCCAAAAGCTTTTATAAAGCTTTTTCAAATAGTAAAAAGCTTTGAAAAAAGCTTTACAAAAAACCTCATTGGAGATGGTCATCATATGAAATCTGTGGTGATGTATGTCATTATTATGTTTGATGTGTGTTTTGTTCGTTTGACTAACGTGGAATATTGGGTGTAAAGGTTCAGGAAACTATTTTTTCGTAGATGGCAGATAAAGAGGAAGGGGAGGAAATTGCCCCTCGAGGAGCTGACTGGGAAGTTGTATCACTAACAGCATCCACGTATGCTGCTGCTCCTGGTCCGTATATAGGAGACGCTAAAGGTGGAGAGAAGGGTGATGTGGTTGAAACAAATAAAAATGAAACTTCAAACGCGTTGTTTATGTCTGGTCATTTTGTCTTCCCACCAAGTCAGCATGAGAATTTACCATTGGAACCCGAAAATGCGGAGATTTTTGGTGAACAGGGAGGAGAAAGTGGTTTGTCAGAATCAATTAAAGAGGAAGGGGGAAAATCATATGCTAAGGATGAAGACAAATGGAATATCGGGAAATTAACCGAGTCTGATGCTTTTCGTGGAATTCCTTTTTTTGACGAGAAAGGTAACAAATCGACAATTAGTGATGTGGAGTTTGCAGATAGTACAACCTTGCCAGGCTTGAATTTGGCAGGTAAAGATCAAAGCTTTTACAGTTCTGCCAAGTTTCATTCATTTCATAGTGAACCGATTATGGGTGAGTCAAACATAGTAGATGAAGACAGAGTGTTGGCGGAGTCTGTAGGATCTTCAGACTCAGTCTCAGGTTCAGATGTTCCAAGCTTACCTAAACAAACTGAAGAAGATAAGTATGATGGATTTGGCCTGCCTTATTCAGCATGGTGGAAGAAACAAGCTGCTTCTTTATATGATCATGCAAAAGAGGCCAATACATTTTGGTCAATCTTCATTGCTGCTGCAGTGATGGGTCTTGTGATTATCGGCCAGCAATGGCAACAAGAAAGATGGCAAATTTTGCATCATAAGTGGCATACTGGAGTTTATGATGAGGTACGCAATTATATTCATTCCATAATCAGATTCTAAATTGATCTTTCTTTATTTCTGCTAGGGTATGTGCGCTTGCATATCATCTTTAAAAGAAACTTAATATTATTGATATATATCTATCAACCTCCTTGGTCCTTACTTTTTCTATAGATACATGGTTGGCACAACACAACTAGTCTGGTATTCCCTTAGAAACGCATACAAGTACAAGTACTGCATGCAGGGCAATTTGCGTCCAATGAATCTGGTTTCCATGTTGCAGTTGTAAATTAATGATACTTAAATCTGTTTTAGATGTATAAGGGCCTTATTGTATTCATCTAGATATATAATGTTAGTTTTAAAGAAGCAATATTTGTAGGGGTAGGGATATGCTGTGCTGGCTGAGAGAACATTAAGTTCTTGGATCGTCATGGTCTCCTCTTTTCTGTATTTCGTATCATGCTCCTACTCAATGATACCAAAATTTGGAAGTTACCGTTGATAGACTTATTCTTCCCAAGAGTTATCATCTATTACAAAAAACCCCTTGAGCATTAGTGTTACAAGGAAATGATTCAGGCAATTGTGGTAGACTGTAACTGAACATACCTTGGTTCTGATTTCTTTATTCAGATGTTTGAAGTAGATAAAATCAGGTAACCTTGATTATTTTCTGGCCAAGTCTTACACCATGTTAGTATATTTTGTATAACAGCTATTCTAGCATTACAGACTAGCATGATCTTTGAAGCATTGTCAGTTTTGAAATATTCCCTAATTGAGCCATGTGAATCTTAAAGAGAATGCTGAATAGTTTAGAAGGCAACACCGCAGAAGAACAAGGAATGATATGTAAATTGTTGGTTAATTTTTTAAGATCTCCAACTGTAGGTGTTTTAAAATTAGAGGTGATTAAGTGTGTTGGGTAACAGGTTTCGTCTCGTTCACCATGGGTGGGGTCAGGATGATCCGAAATTGTGTCTAATTTTTCTGTTATACCAACAATTAAATTGGTAATGTGATTTATTTAGTAAACGTTTTATGAGGTTTTATGCATCAAAAAGACAATTACCATCCATATGGCATGTTCCTTTTTATAGATACTTATGTTATTACTTTACCTGCTTCACTCATTAGAGGTAAATTATAACATAAATAGATGGGTGGAAATCGACCTATTTTATAAATAAATGGATAGAAATTGTCACCTCTTCATGAACGATGATGGTGTCTGTTGTAGGAACATTATAGTCTGAAGAATCTTCAAAAAGCGACTAGACTACTGGATACATGGATTTTCTAGATTACTTTAGAGAACTCTTGATATAGCATTGCGGGTCTTTCTAGAGTCTAGACCTACCTTTCTTGATCTTTGGCAAGCCGTCTCTGCATGATGATTCCTTACTCTAAGTGCTCTTTGGTGTTACACTTGGAATAAAAAATGATTAACTTAACATATACAAGTGTGTCTAAGTGAAGTGGAAATGAAAATAAAAGTTAATAATAAAAAGAGGTCTTCTAGATTAGTGTCTGGAATTATACATTAAGTACGAATAATACTCTAGCTTTATATATCCCAAAAAATGAGTACGAAATAACGGAGGGTCTACCAAATCCTCCCATATGTGAGAACTTCATAGCTTAGCCTAGGACTAGCTCCTTTTAGTAAATTACACCTTATAGTTCTATATCTTTTATTCTAATTGCTGCAGTGAATTGAAACTTGTTCTCTGATTTTACTTGGTTTGTAGCTTATGTATTTTACTGTGTGGGTACTGGAAACATAACTTTACATGGAATGTGAAATTAGTTTTATGGGTGAAAATACGAATCATTTCCTATTATTACACTAGTTCTTATTCTTGACAGAGATTTGGGAGGATGATGGGGCCTATATCCCGATTGAAAGATGCAATTGTCGGTGGCAATAGACGAGGTTTCTCCATTAGAGGCAGCACCTCCAGTGATCATTAAGTTTAGAGGTGCAGATGATGATGACGAAAATAGAGTGAGAGAAGAGTTGGTTTCATGGGTGTGCATAGCAGCTTGTGGTTTGACTTTTGAACACCAACTGACCTATTTCTAAAAAACCAAAATCAGAGAGCTAAAGTTGCTTGTTTATGTCATATGTTTATGCTTTTGTGAATTCTGTTTTCTCAATGTGTAAAGATGATACCATTATAATTCATTTGCTTAGTAACTCATATACTTGTGTTCTGTCTTCCTCATTGAATTTGTCCCGGGGACTTTAAGCTTAGATGATAATTGATAGCGAATGCATGTTTGAGCATTGCTCGAGCCTCGAGGAAGCTAGTAGCTTAAAAAGATACATTAGGATTTAGGAATCATAGTCATATGAGTGTGTTTGTTGACTTGATGGTATCAAAGATGTAAATTCAACTTGCAAACTGAAAATTGCAGCCAAAATAAATAAATAAATACATAAAATGAGATTCTACCACAAAATTCTTGAGTGTTACTTGGAATCTTCTTACAAAATTACAGTAAAAAGTAAAAACTAACAGGGAGCCAACATTCTTTAATAACAACTAATATGCAGCATCCAAATATTCTTAAAGTTGTCTACTTATAAGTTGATCGATGAACAAACATTTAACCCAAAATCAATATGTAATCAATAAAGTTTGCTAAACTTGATGCACTCATTCACTTTTTGCCATACATAGACTCCACTTTCCCATCATTCCCACCAAGCAACTGATACTTATCTTTTCTTGTCAAATTGGTGCATTCGAATCCTAATGCAGCACCCAAAACCTTTTGAACATGGTTCGCCACCTCAATAGACGATCGCCCGCCACCTTTCACCGTCATTTCCTCAGGCAACCGTTCCAAAAATGTCACTTCGTAGGTTGGTCTTGGGTTCATAAAATAGAAATATGGGTCCCAAAACTTAACCCCACGAACTGTTGTCCCATTAAACATGTTTTGTTTAAGGTTCATTGCCACTGGCACAATTCTGTCACTTAGTTCAGCAAACAAGGCACTGAACCGCAACAAGAAAGGCTCGCGACATGTGGTACCTTCTGGGCAGACGACTAAATCGCCTTTTTGGAGTAATTCTTTGATCCGGGCAGCATCAGCTTCACGGTCACGGGTCAGAGCAATTGCAGGGATTGGTGATAGGAGTCTTGAAAGTTTGCTTACACTGTATGTCACACAAAATGGTTTGCGCCCAAGTGCAATGGCTATAATGATTGGGTCTAGAGCAGTTCGGTGGTTGCACACATAGAGGTTTCCAGGGGTCCCGGGTGACGGTGGTGGAGGGGGGTTGCCACGAATCACGAGCTTGATTCCAAGCATGCCGTAGGTGTATCTGACAATTCGTTCAGGTAGTGGGAGATTGAAGTAAACGCGGATTAGGGAGAGGATGAATCCAAATGGCAGCCAAATGTAGGTGATCAGAGCATTTAGTGGTGTTGGACGTTGGACTAGGCGGCCATCGTGGAAGATCAGTCGGGTTTTTAGGCAGTCTGGTGATACTATGGTGGCTGATTTGTCTTTGGGCACCATATAGCCCTCCTGCGTTGTCATAAAACAGAGATGTTATTAGGATCAAATGGAGCATACAACAAAGAATAACAAGAATTGCAAGCTATATCACACCACAGTTATTATTTGCAAGAGAGATGATGAATAGTGTAAAAAAGTTCCCATTAGATTCTTTAGGACATCCAATGATCCAATAGAAGCTTGCTACTCTTATTGTACAACATAGAATATTGTTCTCTGAACCTAGCATTGTTGATCTTTTGTGTTAGATGGGAAATTTGAATCCGTTAAAATTAAATTTGTTAAGTAAAGTAGATAACTAAAAATGAATCTTGTCAAATGGGTTAACAGTTACTGTATTTTAGTATAACCAAGTGTTCAGAACCTTTTATTTGCTTCATTAAAATTTATGCAGCAAAACGATGCATGCTTTGGTTTACATGATACTCCGTACTTCCATAGTTTTATGTAGTTAATATAGGTATAGGAAACACAACATGATTGTGACCAATCATCATAAAAGTATGTGTATGTTGCAACATATTCATTAAAGCTAAACATTTCTCAAATATCATTATATATTATCGCCCTCTCACACAATATAAATATGAATCTGCTTTGACACAAGAACCATCCACATAAAGTGATACTTATAAGATACTAGGTTGTTGTGTTTCATTTCTTTATGCAATTTCTTGTTGGTATCATATTTATTCTACTTTCCATATAAGATATAAGTATAAGTATTTTCATTAATCCAAAGTTGGGCTAGCCAAAGTCAACATCAAGCTGTCTCTCTCCACCTTAAATTTTGGCTAACTAATATAGACTACCCTCATAAATTTTCCCATTAAAATCTGGCCCTAACTTTAGTGGATTACCAGTTTACCACTTGGTTTCTGCTAAAAGATGGTTGAGTTTGAGTAAGTGGGTCCATATATGTCAAAGATTTTAATACACGCCACTTCACACAGTTTTTGTTTTTGGTCACCAACCACCAGACTAAATATATTAATGATTCAAATTATTGTGTGTAGTTCGGATAACACATAAATATGCACCGATAATACAGATATCGGATATAACTACCAGGACTGCTATAGCTACACCTTTATCCAGCACAACAACAATAGATGGAATTCTATAACATTATTTTTCTTCCATTAATTCGCTCTTACACAATAGTTAATGGCTCATGTGATTGACGAATTTGGTTTATTTTCTACTTTCTATAGGTAGGTAAGTGAAGTCAAGAAGACAGAAGAGATTGACTTACAAAATTATTTCTATAACACTGGAATTATGCATTACAATGTTGTACAATACTGCATGAAGAAGCATAAAAGATGTTTGTATGTATTATGTTATTTGTTGTATTTATCAATACCCGTACTTTATACAAGTATCATTTTCTTTATTATACAAAATACAGGGAGATTATTTAGTAAATCCAGTTTCGAATAACTTATTATACAGGCTATCAATTAACAAACAGCATAATTAGAAGTTTAGAACTACTAACCTTACAAACTGACATGAAATCCTGATCTGATTTCCGATCACCGATTCCGATATCCGGCGATTCATCGCCAAACTCTCTCAAAATGGCAGCCTTCTTCAATTCCCCTACCAAAACACCAGGCTGCTTCACAAATCCAGTAGCCTTTTTCGTCTTCGGATTCACTTCAATTTCAGTTCCAAGCACTAAATCCCCTCCCAAATAATCCTTCACAAACGCTTCCACCATCACTACCGGATTCGCAGTTACAACAACCTTCCTCTGACACCTATCAAACACTCCAAAACTATCGCTCCTCACATCCGCGGCGTAAAACCGCGGTAATACGGCACGTGACGCTAGCTCGATGTCGCGAACTTTAAGTCCAGAGAACGAGATGAATATCAACATCTTAATCGCTAACGCTTCGGATATGAATATATACGCGATCGCGATTATCGGAAATGAGAGTAGTAGAATTAGGCCGCGAAATAGACTGCCTGCTTCAATTGCGACTAGCATGTAGTACGGAAACGCGGAGCTTTGTTTTAGTAAGGTTCCGTCGAGATCGGCGGCGATTGAACGGTGGCTGACGGTGGAGAATTCGCATTTTGTGATCGGCGGGAAGAGGTTTTCGCCGAATTCCGGCTTTGGTAACGACATTTGTAAAAAAAAAATTTATTTTATTTTAAAAAATTATAGAGTTTAAGAAGTGTTTTGTAACTAAAATAATGAAGGAGAGGGAAGGTTTTGAGGTTTTAAAAGTGGTGAGAGGTATGTGAAATGACGAAAATGCCCTTTACGTGGTTGAGAGGTTTAAATGCATTGCTAAGAAAGTTGACTTATCCTACTTATTATTGGCTTATTGCCGTATTTATTGATTGAATATTTAAAGAAAAGTTCTTCAGAATACAAAAAGATATGAGATCACGAGGGTTGGGGTTATTTGGAGAGAAAGGAGGACAACGCCATGTCTATCCAGAAAATGACATGTGTCTCATACCAACTTTCATTTTATCCCTTCACTTTTGAAATATTAAATTTTCATTCCTAAATTTATTAAATAACACTTCACCACTCCCACCCCACCAACCACCCACTCCCACCTCTTACCACCAACCACCCCCTCCCTATCGCCGCCTGCCACCACCTCGCCGCCGCCAACCGCTACCCGTTGCCGCCGAATTCCGGCGATTTTTTTCAAAAAACAATTTTTAAATTTTTTTTTCAAATTTTTCTAACATTTTTATTTTTGTTAATTACATTTTTTATAAAAATGTACTGCATATTGTTTTTACTGCAGTTTGTATATATATAACTTTTAGTACACATGTTGTTTTAGACTTGATCTTGTATTATATATATTACCGTTTTTATGCTGCATTTTATAATAATTATACTGCATATTGTTTATTTGATTGCATTTTGTAACACATGTTGTTTACTTTGTACTACATTTTGTATTATACATATCATCTTTTTGTACTGCATTTTGAATAAAATTATAATGCATATTATTATGTTTACCGCATTTTGTATATATATTTAAGAATATATATTGTTTTTTGTACTGCATTTTGTATTATATGTATTATCTTTTTATTGAATTTAATATATAATATACTGCATATTGTTCTTTTTACTGCATTTTGTGTATATAATTTTAGTAGATATCGTTTGCTTTTGTACTGCATTTTATATTATATGTATTATACTTTTACTGCATTTTTGAATAAAATTATAATGTATATTTTTCTTTTTACTGTAGTTTGTATACATAATTTATAGTATATATTATTTGTTTTTGTACTGCATTTTGTATAAAATTATACTACATATAGTTATTTTTACCGCATATTAATTATATGTTTTTAGTACATATTATTCATTTATATTGCATTTTGTATCATACATATTATACTATTTTGTACCGTATTTTGATGACGGTGTATATACAATATATAAGATGCAGTACATAAAATACAAAATGTAGTAAAAAAGTCTAACATGTATACAAAAAGAATGATGCAATAAATACATATACAAAATGCAGTTTGTGATATCACGTATTGAAAAATAAGTAATAATAAATATATAAACATACACGATGCAACACATAACTACAATATGCAGTAGTATATATATACAAAAAAAAAATAACCACAAGATGCAACAAAATGTTTTTTTCTGTTTTAAAATAATATGCAGTGTTTTTAATGAGGAAAAAGTTAGTTACAAAAATGTTTTAAAAAAAAAGTTGAGAAAAAAAATTAGAAAAAAAATGAAGGAAAAAAAAAGGCCGGAATTCGGCGGCGAGCGGTGGCTAGCGGTAGCAGCGGGCGGTGGCTGTTGGTAGCAATGGGCGGCAGGTGGTGGCAGAGGGTAGGAGTGGGTGGTTGGTGGTAGTGGGGGTGAGGGAGTGTTATTGAAGAAGTTGAGGGAAGGTAAACATAATACAAGTATAAATGAGGGGTTAAAATGAAATTTGTGTTAGACATGTGGCATGTTGTGATTGGTTGCTCTCCTTGCTCTCCATTTTACACTTGCTCTCTTGATCTTTACTCATACAAAAATTATTGAAAGAATGAAAGTACCAATGATATTTTGATATGTGTACAAAGAGAGTGTATCACATATACAAAACTCATTTACCACCAAACTTAAATATCTCACAAATGACAAATCGAAAAATTATGAAAATTGCACCATTAGATTTAGCGTTTTATCCTCTTCGATTTGCCGTCCTCAAGGCATACTTTCGACGAGTTATTTTCCCTCCATTTTTTGGTGAGTTTCACATTTTACTAACACAT
Source organism: Pseudognaphalium luteoalbum (assembly GCA_963422505.1). Taxonomy (NCBI): domain Eukaryota; kingdom Viridiplantae; phylum Streptophyta; class Magnoliopsida; order Asterales; family Asteraceae; genus Pseudognaphalium; species Pseudognaphalium luteoalbum. Next base: position 101,025,655 of record OY730196.1, read on the forward strand.
GTGTTAATATTTGGTTAAACATTAAATTTAGATATAAGGTTTAGGGTTTAAGGTTTAGGGTTTATGATTTAGTAGGGTTTATGGTTTAGGGTTTAGTAGGGTTTAGGGTTTAGTAAGATTTTGAATTTAGATTTTTGTAAAGCGTTTCGGGTTTAAGGGTTAGGGTTTGAGGTTTAGGGGTTAGGGTCCAGGGTTTGAGGTTTGGGGTTAGTAAAATGTGATTTTCATAATTTTTTGATTTGTCGTTTGTGAGATATTTAAGTTTGGGGGTAAATGAGTTTTGTACATGTGGAACATCCTCTTTATACACATGGCACAATATCATGGGTACTTCCATTCTTTTAATAATTTTTGTAATTTAAGAGCACTGGGTGTGGTAATACTGTTTTCGCAGTGTTCATGACAGTGTTTTCGAAAATGTTGTGAGTCAGAATTATGTGGTGTGGTGACAGTGTTTTAGAATATTTTATTATTTATTTTTGTTTTTTAAATGATGATAATTGTATAAGTTAAAATATAAAAAACAATTAGATTTAGCCATTAAGCACTTTTCAATAAAAAAATGAAATAATAGCCAAAATGAAATATCTTTATCCCGACCATGAATGGGAATTGACAAAAGTAATTCGACATAAATTCTTTCAAGGACGACCGCACCCTCTTAGTGGACAAGAAAGAAAGGATTTCTCAGAGCAACCCCCCAGGTTCCAGACCCAGGAGTCAACTTTCCCGTATGAGCATTCGGTACATGATCACCCCTATTTGTGTGGTCCGTTCTAGTGACAACATTCCCACTTTTATTATCACTTCCGGTACTGGCAGGGGCAATTTATTAAAACAACATTTATTTCATTAATTTCAATTACTAAAGCAATAAACCAATATAAATTAAATATAAATTTAATTTATAAAATATATAACAAAAACATTTATTAGTAATTACTACTGAGTAGGCATGAACAAAATCAGGTTTTCACCCAACCCGACTCGACCCGAAACCCGAACCGGATTTTGGTCAAGAAAGTCAAAAATTGGGTTGGACCCAACCCGAACCGAGTTTTTTCGGGTTTTCAACCGGGTTTTGGGTTTTTGACCGGGTTTCCAACCCGACCCTATTTCAACCCTGGTTCAACCCGATTTCGAATTCTAAGAACTCTACCCGGGTACGTACCCGCCGGGTATTCAAAAAACCCGAACCGGGTAGGGTCAAACCGGGTCGGGTTTTCGGGTTTGAAACCGGGTAGAGTTTAAAACCCGATTTTTTTGTTCAAGCCTGCTACTGAGTATATATCAACCAAATACAATTGACCCATTTTGATAATTTAATGGGTCAAAATATATTAGGTCATTTTTATTAGCCATTTACATATATAATAGCTTGACCCAACAGTATTAGTCAAAAAACCTAAATCGTTATCATCATATCTGTTACCTTATTCCTTCCTCTTCTTCCTCCACAAACCTGCAAAACACACCATACACACACCAATATTGCTTGCTATTTTCGAAATAAAATAAAAAAATAAAAAAAATGGAAAACGTCACTTGAAACAATGTGTTAATTGAGACGTTGGCCGGTAAACGCCAACGGGAACGGCAACGAGAACGCCGTCCCGGTGCGGTGGAACGCCGTCCAACGACGTTCTCGTCGGAAAACATTGAAAAAACGGTGCCCACACCCTGTGCTCTAATGATCTCATCTTTGAATATTTAATATATTATCTTTAATTTACTTTATTGCAACAAAAAAGGTGGCACATTAAGAATAAACTAGCATTTGATTGCGATAAAAAGACATGTAACTAATGTAAGTATAGAAAAATGTATTTAAATGTTTTTTATTATTTTATTTTGTGTGTTTTTACGATGCTCAAAATACTTTTATACCTTATTATAAAAACACTTCAAACTTCTAATTATTTTGTGTGGTTGTTCTAAAATAGAATCATATACCAATTTCATAAATTATGGTGAATGTCACAGTGTTTTATAAGAAGATATGAAATGGGATTTTTGTGCTTGTGTGTGTGCATAAATTGACCAAATTATGAGGGCAATTACATCACAGTACTAGTGAAAGTGGTTGAAAGTTATGAACCTTTGAAATAAAGATGTAAAGGCCCACTAGTATCGAGTACAAAGGATAATCGGGGTACTAATTACTATGTTACACGTATAGTTAAGTTATTGTGGACTTTGTAACAAGTACTAAAGGCACTGGAGTAGCAACTTAGAAATTAGGGGTAGCGTTTGTTACGGGTTCATTCGTCATGCGAAGTGTATTTTTTAAAAAAGAATTGATTGTTTGCTATTTTTATGGGTCCAAATAAATTGTGCTACTACTTTTATGAATGATTAGTCCAATTTGTATGTTATTAACTCTAAAAAATACTAATTTATAATGAAATCCAACATGTATATTAAAATATAGGGTGAGCATAAAACCGTTTAACCGAACCGTAACCGTATTAACCGTCCCATTTTAACCAACCCACCTCACAAACCGATGGTTACGATTATAAAAAAATAAATTAACCGCCTATCACGGTTCGGTTATGTAACACCCCTCTACAAATTCACAAGGCACTTTTTTTTTTTTTTTTACACGGAAGCGAATATTTAAAATACATATCATAGGATGCGTGTAATACGTTTCCATAGTGCATCCCAAAATACATACAACCTTAATACCAAATTATCTTAATTTGCTAAAAACATACTTAGGTGTTATATTAAAATCTGTTACAAAGTGTTTAATCCAAACATAACTAAATCAGAGTAGGTTGGTCAAACATCCCATTCGTCCCATACTTCAAGCTACCCACAATCAAAAGCTATCCCTGCAAGAAGTAGTGAGGTGGGATTAGCACGAAGCTAAGTGAATAGATCCAAAACTAACAATCTAAATTAGCTTAGCAAATGTCTACAACATGTAACATAGAAGGATTGGTGGTCCTTGAGGTACCCTCATGCCGCGGTGGTTCCCCAAGTAACACTTATAACCAACTGAAGGCCAAACAGTGGTTTAACCGATAGTTTGGTACTAATACTACATACAACGCAAGTTCAGTGTCCAACACATGTACAATTCCATTGCGTTGTCCAAAGTAATAGTAAACAAACCCAACACATAGTTTACCCCCACCAGATTCAAATAGTCCACAACTCAACATAGCATAAAGGACACCGATAATCATTCAAGGAATACCATCATGACAGTATAATATTAGAGCAATCAATGCAATAAACCAATTTACCAGTTGCAACCATTTGTTACAACTAACTTAGACTGAGAGTCCAAGATCCACTCACCCTTGATGATCACCGTCTCCACTCAAAGGTCTTATCTTATTGAATCTTCGGTTTATCTGAGAACATAATCAAAACCCAAGTTAGATCCTCATGTTATGATTCATAGTATTCTATTCATACATATAAGGTTATTTAAATACTCATAAGATACATTCAATACTATTTAATAACACAAGTACACAAGTCACACAATATCAAATTCGTCAGATTATAACTAGCAAACGCGATCCGGGTTGGGAGTGTCTGGATCGCGTTCCACAGTATAAAACATTCTGTTACAAATTTTCACTTGGCAACGCGATCCGGGCAAGTGGCTAGGATCGCGTTCCAAAGAGTAAACTCAATCCGGACACAAAACCAACTGACCAACGCGATCCGGGTTGGGTCTTGTCTGGATCGCGTTCGTAAGAGCAAAACGTGTTGTGGCCATTTTACACATAGAAACGCGATCCGGGCAAATGAGCTGGATCGCGTTCCCAAGCTTTCCAGCAATGGTTCAGACCTGTTAAAGCTCAGCACGAACACTAAAACCAAAATCCGCTACATACCAATGTAAAACACGATTTTGACCGAAAATTAACCACAAGTATCAACCACAAACATGTTATAACAACAAACAACAATCATTCAAGTCCTAAATCAACACATGCATTACTCATTCAACCTAATTTAACCAAAACCCATTTCACACATTCTAACCTAGAATTTCGCATTCAAGGCAAGAACAACATGATGATTTCAGTAACTACAATTCATTTAAGCTTATTGGATTAAACATGCATCAATCTTTCTACTTAATCTCATCAATTGAGCTCAAGAGCACAAACAATCACTTACAATGGAGAGGAAGAAACTAGATGAACAAGGTGAAGAAGAAGAAGAAGATGGTGAATTCAGTTGTAACATAAATCACAGTTCCAATCAAGATGAAAATCAGATTGATAATAGTTTACTTTAGGTGCATGTGTTCTTTTGAGAAAGTGTGAGAGAAATGAAAGAACTGAAGAAATGGAAAAGTGGTCGACTTTTCAATCAAGTCAAATTAACATGCAGTGTAAACATATATCCGTTCCAAATCTATTGTCTGAAACCTAAAAACTATTTGCGAGAAATACATTTTATTATACCGTCAACTAAATTAATTTAAAACAATTAATAATTCATCTAGCACAATAAATCATTTGATCATTTGACCTATTAATTTAAATTATCCAAATAATATCAATTATTTCCAAATGCAATTTAAATACGAGAAAGTAATGAAAAATACCATATTTCTACTAGGCCCAAAACGAGGATGTTACAGGTTAATGTCCATAACCGATCCACCATTAACCGTCCAGCCTCAAATATTTATATAATTTTACTTATTTTACCACTATCAATATATTAAACCTTAAATGTGTTTTTTGACCTATATTTCTTAATTATGTAAACATTAATGATTTCATGTTACGTAGACAATTGGTGACATTATATCTAACATCTTAATCGATTTTGAGCAAACAACTTACTGTGTAGAATAATCAACTAATCGATTTTGTGTTATTATAAATTTATTTATATGTTAATATTGTATGTATTTTACATGGAAGCAACAAACAAGGGTAACGGGGCACTTGCTATTAACGAAACTAATGAATCGATTATTACTAATAATTGTTTGGGTGAAGTTACAAATCCAAATATTTTGCGGTTAACCGTCTTTTAACCGTAAAAATTAACGTAACATCCAATTAACCGTCATCCAACGGTTGTTAATATCCATAACCGCCATATTCGGTTACGGTTACAATTTAGAGTTATAACAGCCGCAGACCGAAACGTGCACACCCCTATTAAAAGATTATCGATTTAATACTATAAAAAAATTTATGCCTATGGCATCACCCAGGTTGTTGAGAGACTTGAACTCAAGACCTCCCCTTTAATACCAATTCCTAAGGAATGGTATCACTAATTGAGCTTAGGAATTGGTATTAAAGGGAGGTCTTGAGTTCAAGTCTCTCAACAACCTGGGTGATGCCATAGGTGTGACGCACCATATTTTTATTTTTTTTTAAATCGGAAGCGCAAACATATTTATTATATACAATAGATGATATAAAGTCATCTACAAAAATCATTATACAAATTCATAAGTATTAGATGATAATTTACAAACTAGTAAAATGTATCGGGACAATATATATATCAAAATAATATCAGAGTAGCTATGGTCAACCACTTCCAAGCACTCCTTGCCCAGTCCCATTCTAGTCAAAACCTGCAAGGAGTAAACAACGGGATTAGCACGAAGCTAAGTGAATAAACCTGTTTCAACCAGTTTGACTTAGCTCGACATAATTAATTATCAACAATTAACACATAGACTCAACATCACCAAGAGGATCGGTGGTCCTTGTGGCGCCCTCAGACCGCGGTGGCCCACCAAGCAACACTTATAATCACTGCAGGCCATTACAGTGATTTACCGATAACTGTTTGCTACCTTTAACCAACATAAGTTCCATTCACAACACATGTTCACAATTCCTATGTTGGTTAACCTGTAGCATCCCAGTCCAACAATTATTGACCTCCGATACCCCAACTTACTCACAGCAGTGTATACATATATCACAAAGCAATCAACATTAAACACTACTATGCTTAATCTGTTGTAATTAATACGTCACAACCAAATCACACTGAAGTCCCAAGTTAATTCACCTGTTAACTTTGCTCCGACCACTCAGCTGACTAAATCACTGAGTCTTCGAGTTATCTGTCAATACAATAAAACACTTAAGTTAATAACTCAATTCAACTTATCTACTCACTAAATACAAGTACATATATATTTATGCATACATACAAAAGCACAACAATATTCACATTGATTTTGTCACAGTTTTAGTACCATACCCGATTGGCTCAATACCTTAGCCATTCGGCTAAAGACTTTTACCCGATCGGCTCACCTTGACCCGATCGGCTAGCTCAACTAAATTTCGAGACCTTCGTTCAAACATCAAGTTCTGTTTAAGTTTTGTTCTAATTCAACCGTACGGCTAAGTTTACCCGAACTGCTAAACAAGTCTTAACCGATCGGCTCACTTGTTATAGCCGATCGGCTATATAGTAGCTTTTCACAAGTTTTGTCCTAACTCCAAGTTCTGTAACCATTTTACACTAAACTAGCCGTTCGTTTTAAGTTACCCGTTCGGCTCATTGATCATACCCGATCGGCTCATCAAGTATAGCCGATCGGCTATGAAGCTTAAACACAGAACCTGCACAAGCTTGTTTCTATTTCCTGCACGAGCCCTAACTCGAAATTCTTACTAACACAACTTCAAACTTAAGTTTTTAACCATTTTACTACTATAATTAAGTCATATAACATTAACACTTCAACAAGAACAACTTCAATTTCTAGGTTTATAGCAATTTATACAATACCCTAACTTAACTTAATTCAAGCTTTATATGTATAATTAAAGCATTCAAACACTTACAAATTGCAAGGAAGAAGATGATGATATGAGGTGCTGCAAGTTCCAAATTTCACAGCTTATGATTATTAAGAGATTACCAGTTTGATTTGAAGGTTAATATCACATAATATTTCAAGATTTTAGAAAGGAACTGAAGGTTACAGGAAACAAGATGAAGTCGGGTTATACCCACTTTCATTACTATATCATAGTATAATTATATACCCGTTCTAACTCTATTGTCTGGAACCTAAATACCAATTGCGAGAAAAGTATTTTATTTTACTGTGACCCATAACTATTTAAAACAGTTAATATTTTACTAGTCACAATAAATCTTTTAAACAAACTTTCTAAGTTATAATCCAAAACATATAAAACACAATATATGTAAATATAACAAATAATAATATGAAAGTAAAGGAAATTACTTAATTACCCTCAGATCACAAAATGGGTGTTACAATAGGCTACCAGATGGGTTGGGGTGTATTGGGTTGCAGACCTGACATTGCTCCTCAGGCCCAGTGGGCTCAGGGGATGGATGTTACACTAGTGCACCGGGTCATCAATATTTAAGGGCCTCCAAAATTTACGAGAGTTTCTATAACTAGTATAGGATCAATTATTTGTTGTGCGTAGTTATTGATAAAACAATTGTGTCTCCTAAAAAAAGAATAGAACAAGACAAAGAGTATAACAAGACTTTTGATTTTTTGCTTACTTCTAACAAGTTGCACTTTTTTGATCACAAGAGTCTTAGTTCTTGTTGTAGTTATTCTGAAAAGGTGCTCACAAATAATGGACAATATGATATTGATGGAAACGAATTCTATGTGGAGTTCAAATGGGACCTATTGAAAATTTTACATTATCTGAAATGTGTTCGATTATTGCATAAATAATATTGTTAACTATTCCAATGACTAGCAACCTCGAAAATAAGTTTTTCAAAATTTGAATTTTTGTAGTCATATTTAAGTTGCATTCAACAATGCCACAAGATAATCAATTGATAATAATCTACTAAAGACTAATAATGATTATATAGGTTTAATCAACAATGTTGCTTCGAAGAATGATCGGAGAATAGCTCTTTTTATGAAGAATGAAAACAGTAAGTTTATTCGAATTGTTAGATAATGACTTCGTATTTTGTATGTTCATATAATTCTCGTATTAATAAAGTGGGTTTGATTTTTTTTTTGTCTATTCATGCCCTTTTTTATGATTTTGCATGGGGCCTCACGAATTCATTTACCGGCCATGTGGACAACGATATATTTCATTAGCAGAGTCGACTTGTGGGATGATGAAGTTGGTGGCACTCACATCACATATTGGTTATGTGCTGGGGGATTGGAGGTGTGTGTGGTGTGGTGTGGTGTAATGTAATGGAGTTGGTGTAACGGTGCTGCAACTACATCACTGTGGGGGGTTAAGTATCCAACAAGTGTACTTGCAAGTGTAGGTTTGACAATACTAATTATAATTCGAAAAGACCGTGTGATATGATGTGAAGAATTAAAGAAAGATGAAAAATACAATATCATCCTTCCTCAACCTTTAATTTTCTCATTATATATCTAGAGATGACATAAAGTGTTGTACTAGACAATTTATAATATACTTTTATTTGCTACATATATGTATTTAACAGTAACAATATATATGTCTCAAATTGAACCTAAATATGCACAATTCACAAAATACACGAATCATGACTTACATATCCAACATCTCCTAATTTTCATATTTGATCATACAAGATATCTTAATCTTTTTATTAGGTTTTGTCATAGCATCTAACAATTTTTTTTTGTTATTAGTTGATGGATGGATGAGTAGCTAGGGGCGTTCATTAGTTGGTTTGAACCGAAAAATCACCCAATTTAAATAGGTTTGATTTAATTGGTTTTGAGTTATTTAGATTTGGTTCGGTTATTTGATTTTAATCGATATTGTAACTGATTTTTGGTTCAGTTTTGGATTAGAAATTGTCAATTTGGGGTCCACCCAAAAACCCGATACAATAGTTTTAAGCTTTTTATAAATTCATCACACACTTCCTATCTCACGAAAAATCTCCTTTCTCATTATGTTCATTTTGTTAGTAACATGGTTATATTTATCAACTTATACATATGCATTGTTATAATTCACTTAAAATTTAGAGTTAATCCACATTTTTTATTTCAATCAATGTCAATAACAATGTAGAACAACGATTATTAAACTATTAAACTGAAAAACTCATGATTAATCTCTTAATGATAGATGTTAGTTTAATAAATATCATTAAATGTAAATTATACTTCCATTTTCCGAAAAATTGGAGTTCCTTATCGTAAGTTCGGATTTACGGGACCTAAACCGATTAACCCGATTGTTATTCGGTTGGTTTGAATTGGGTTCGTGTATTGGGTTGTTTTTATTTTCTTCAAAACCGAACAAATCAAACAGAATAACTTCACTAAATCGAAAGCTGACCGTTTGTTTGTGAGTAGCATGAATGATTTTTCCATATATTCAACATTTGTAACAAGACAATAGTCCAAGGGTCTATAATGTAAAACCTTTTAGAAATAGACACATGTTTGCTTCAGTCAGTCAGTTGTATAGCACCGCCCAATTCACCCAAAAATTCTCACAATTTTCCCTAATTTTTCCCTAGCCATCGTTGAGGTACGCTATCAATTACTCAAAAATTGTGCGAATGCATGTCATTTTTTTTGTTGCTAATTGCATGTATAAGTTTTCATTCTAGTTGCAATTTCACTTTGATTATGTAATTGATATAGATTACAGCAGCTGATTGCTTGGTCGATTACCGTATCGCAGCCCTAATTTTAAATTACCTCTTTTTACAGTAGCTGATTGCTAATCTGATTACAGTAGCTCATGTTGTTGTGTAGTTGATATATTATTACTTGATTTACAACTTTTCTGAATAATAATAGATGATCGTCGCTTAAATGTTTACTATAGAATTAACGTCTCTAACTATCACACAGGTCATTTATAGAATGGGAGGACTAAAAGCAACCAATTCAGAGGTATTGTATAAATTGTTTCTATCTTCTAAGTTTTAACCTAATTATATGCCGTCTCTTTTATCCATCAGTGTTTACTGGTTTGTTATCTGTTGGTGCTGTTTATGGTTGTTATCTAGTTGATTGATTAACTTGTGAAGCATCATGCTTTATATTTTTATTGCTAATAAACTATCGTTCTTGGGAACAAAAAAAGAAAATAGAAAGACTTGCACTTTATAAGAATGACAATTTTGTATAACTTGTGGCGATAATAGATGCACAAACGGCTATTGTACTAGGAACCCTAAATCCGTTACTACGATAGTATGAAAGTAGATTTGCTTTGATTGCCTTATATTATTAGCTTACCCTGTCCCTCGTTGAATGGTATTGCTTGGACCGGGTAGTTTCACACTTTCACTTGACCAAGCTTTGTGATAATACTTGAAAAATCATTTGCCGCGCTTTAGTGAGATATAATTTTTCAAACACAGATGCAAAACAGTTACACACTAAATTAAGCTTATGAACAAACTACTCAGACCTATGAGATATTTTCAGTTTTCGGGATATATCTTTAATCATTCATTCAACCTTGTCTTTTCAGATAATGAAGTCTTACGCGTGGCTTAGAACTGCTGATGGATCTATTGAACAAGTGGAACAAGATGTGGCTCTGTTTTGTCCTTTAATATGTGATGAAGTGTGTGCCGGCACCGGAATCTCGGAAACTAACCCGGTCCATCTTCCAGACCGCATAGATAGCAGCATACTTAGTGCTGTATTGGATTTTTGTCGATTCCATTGTTTACATGGGCATTCAAACCTGGTATTTATGCTCTCAACTGATATATTCTTCTTACTTTGGTGACTTTTCTTTAACGTTGAAGATGCATGTTTGAAGTGACATCTTTGAGGGTATGGTTAAAACAGCCACCCCTTTAAGAATTTTCCTTAAATACTGATAGATATGCATATTTTCTTCTGTTTCTCGATTCCCTTGTGTGTAGGAGATGAAGCGTTTTAACGCGGAGTTCATTCATGCAAATAATGAAAGGCTTTGTGAGTTAGCAGTTGCTGCTCACAGTCTGCAACTGTCACCGTTGGTTGATCTCACTTGTAATTCACTTAAAGATTATATCGAGAGGAGCACTGAGGAAGAGATTCGTGAAGCTTTTGGACTACCTGACGATATTACAGAGGTGTCTTGTTTTTGCAAGTAGTTTATATGTTTGGCATGCTATCTCTTGTTGTTATTGGGGAAATGCTTACTTCATATGAATATAGCAATGATAAAGATATGAATTTAGCAATGATAAAGAAATAATTGATGCAGGAAGATAAGTGGATGCCTATTACAATAGGTACTGAAAATTCACAAGTCCGCCTGTTGAATAAATTAGGCGTAAGAAAGAGGAAAGAATTGAAAGAAAAAGACAAAGTGAAGGTAGTTTGTCTACTCTCAGATAACTTAAGATTATGGCTTGCATTCCAACTTTTAGTCTCATGGTATTTGGGCTTTGATTTTCAGAATGTTTCAGTTGAAGCACCTCCCGTCGATGATCGATCCATTGATGAACTTATGTCATTTATCAATGGAGAAAATGAAGGTACCTCATGAGTGTGCATACTTGTTTCTCTTATGTACTTTTTGTTACTTCTAAATCTTATGTTTTTTCTGTTTTGTTTGATTTGGTTACTACCATGTTTGTTTATCGGAGAACTTAAATAAATATGGGCATTCCTGGTATTTTGCTGTTATATTCTGTTCTCGAGTTTTGTTCAAAATATTAACTGGCATAATTAACACCAATTCAGTTTCTCTATCTCTTGACTTAAATCTATACTCAGAGGTGAAGTTTATTAAATACCCTGTTGCAGGTCGAAAGGAGAAAAAGCTATCTGAGAAGAACCGCAAAGGAAAAGATAAACAGAACAGTTCTTCATAAATAGTCATGTAGGTGATGGGATACATCTGTTCAAAAGAGTGAATTGACAGGTACTTGCATTAAGACTGTTTATAATTATGCATCAAGGCAACTGAATTGCACTTACTTCTTGATGTTCTTAAATTTTCTGCAACTAAGATTTAAATCAACTTGTTGGAATATTACTATGCTTTTTAATCTGATCTGCTGCATTTTGGTTTGAAAAGAATTTTATGGTTTGGAACTTTTGTGTGTTTCTACTTATGTTATGCTGTCGAGTGCTCTTTGTGTGAAAGGCTGGCTTCTAGGCAGATATAGTTTGGCTAGCATTCTATTTTCCTAGCATGTATGGTGTGTGGCGTACACATCCAAACTCATAATGGGCCAATTTTCTGATAGAATAATAGACTCCGGGGATTAGTTTTCACAATCAAAAATATAATATATACTATCGTATTAAGCAGATATCTGGTAGGGTCCTCCCAGTTTAAGATAATGGTCTTGAAATTAAGAATATGGGAATTCAGCCCTAAAATTATCTTGTGATGTGATCTATGCTTTCCTTATTATATCATTCTAAACCAAACACCTTGTTTTTTCCACCCTAAACAAACGCAACTCACACATAACACATAAGATACACTTAACAAATACACTCCACCCTTTCCTCTCTTAGCCACCACCTCTATCCGCCACCACCACTACTAATTGACCTTGCCCATACCCACTTGTTACTACCACCGCCGTCTGCATAACCCATCTCAAGTACACACTCTAACCACTGCAACTTCGAACCTAAAAATCCATCATCTTTCGCTCTGCAACTACAAACACTCGTGTTACTAGTGTCATTGCTATCGCCGCATTGCACGAGTACAAGGCTAGTTATCATATAAGCTTCAATAGTAAAAATAAATAATTAAATGATAAAATTGAAAAAGTACCAAAATGGTTTAGGACGAGACAGATACCCATATTGTCCTTTTTTGGAAGCTTCAGATTTGTGCTTTAACATAGTGTTTAGGATTGGGCATGGTATGTTTGCAGACATAAACATTATAAATAAGTTTAAACAATATATGGGACCGAATAAAAATTAATGTCTTTCGGTTGCAAGTGTGTTTACTTGACATGAAGTCATAAATTGACACATAACACTCTTAAGCATATAATTTGAAAATAACTAAGCAAGCTCAAATAAGTAGCTTAAGTAACTTAACATGGATTTAATTCATGAAGCATGAGTTTAGCTTGTTGGTTGTGGAATCAGTTCAGCTATCCTATAGTTGTAGAGATAAAGTAATGACATTCAAGAGACAAGAGGTAAAAGATCCGTGGAAGGTTTTTTCTTTTTTGGTATCATTTAAGGATACGATACTTAGTAAAATTAAATTTACGTTACATGAATACATGAATGATTTCTGCAACTCAAAATGGTTAAATTACTTATGCTTGTAAGCTTGATACTCTTTAAGCATGAAGTTGACTTTAGAAAGTTAGTATGACCTGTGTCCACAATCACACTAGTTAGTCAATATCATGTCCTATGTCCATGACCACACCAGCGAGTCAATATCATTGATCTTTAGTTAGGGGTTTGCAATTACGAAGGGATATATCTATAAGTGAAGAAGTAGGCTAATATATCTATATGGGCGAGCTCATCATTGAGATGTTACTTTTATGCAAAACAACCAAATTATCAATAGCAACCTTCATTTAAATACATCTATATTGTACTTCAAACAATAAATTGACCCTTTGAGTTGTAAAATAAATGTATAAAAATGAGGTTTTTTACAGCTAGCAGTAACTCACGCTGTGCGTCGATATCTAATATTTTGTTCTACCGATCTTGGTAAGTCGGTAATAATTGTAAGTCGGTCAGGTGATGAGGTTTGATGGTGGAATAAGCAAAACTTGAGAGTCTATATTACATTTTTTTAAAGACAAACAAATTTACAAATTTACAATTTTAGTATTTTTTTTATTCTAATTTTGCACTATAAAGTAGTATTTTACTTGGTCATTTGAGTTTTGGGTTTGTGAATTATGATCATACAATGACTCGTTGACTTTTAAATATTAAAGATTGACATATGATGCACATATAGAGAGAGGAGAATCTGCCAATATCTAATTTATAAACCAATGTGGGATCACCTTTTCCCATTAGTTTTAAATCCTCCACCTTCATTTGTGCCTCATTGATATGTAAAACAAATCGTTCAAGTTTTTTCTGTCTATTTATAGAGTTATTAAAATTCAGATTTTAAGACATGAAGTGCAAATGCATTATAGATAGTATATACATTATCTTTATATATAGTTTGTCCATATAAGTGTTGGGTTTCATGGTACACCTAGCCATTAGTAAGCATAGTGAATTCTTGCTTATCAGAGCTTGTGGTATGTTGAAACAGTAAAATGTTCTAGTGCATGGTATATAGCATTTCGTATGCAACTATGTATACATGATGAAAATCCCTTTTTAATATATTTGAGAAAAAGTACGCTCACGTTTGCTTGTTTTAACTGTGAAATCTCCTTGATAAATACCCGCGATTCAAAATCATTGCCCATAAGCAAAATAAACAAACAAATAAAAAAATAAAAAATGCACAATTGACTTGGAAATTAGCAAAGATTGATGATAATGGTAAGTAAAAGTTTAATCGAAAATTTAAAAAATTAATAACCATCCACTATAAAAATTGAACAAGCATTTTGGGAAAATAATAATAAGAAGAACGGGCAATCTTTTTACAACGGAGGAGTATACCTGTGTGTTAGATCTACACATAGGCCTTGGGCTTGGGCCTTGGGCCGTATGGCATATCATGGAGTGCTTATTAGAAATTTAGGCAAGCGAACTAACACATATAAGATACTAATTGACTTACGAACTTGCAATATTTAGTGATAATGGTAATCAAGGGTAAAATGGGGAAATAATAAGCTCGAATCTAGCATTTTATTAGCGAACAGTCATTTTGGGTTTGGGATGGAGGATTATACATTATATTAGGCCTATGCATGGCGCTTGAGACTTGCGGCATCTTAGGTAATTAGAAAATTGAGTAAAGAAAGTGTAATGAGTGAGCATCATTAGGAGAATTTATATACCTCATTAAATGACACATGACCATATACTCACCCAACTATTAGAGGATTCGGCTGACACTGCGAATATAGGTTATTGTCTTTTTTGTTTCATTAATTAGCATATTATACTTTATTTGTTCAATTTTCACATTTCTTGCCAGTGCCTCACTCAATGACAGAGACTACAGATTTTTTAAAATATCTACGCGACTTAAAACCCCAATATCATACTGGTCATAAATGAACAATTTCCAATTCGAGTCGCACTTTGATTTGATCCCTAAAGCAAACGTATCAAATTAAATCAGCAAATTGAAATCTTGCCTTATTATTATTTTTTGATGTGCTTGTATTTCTACCCAAAGTTTCTTACTTCATTCGAGTTGTATTCTGTATTTGGTTATTAATAGCAAATGTTCATGGAACAGCAACGTACTTTTGCGTAGTGTGGTAATTATAGTTTTTTTCCCCTCTTTCTGCATCAGTTTAAAATTGTAGTTTTACTGTGGAAAAAACTAGTTAGTGACAAAGAAACTTTAGTTACCAGTTAGGTGCAAAGGAAACTATAACAACCTATATGGGCAACTTTGCAAAGTATTTAGCTTCTTTTTTGGTGGTTGGTGAACTTGTAAAGATTGATCAAGAGGATAAGACAATATTCTTGTAGTTAGTGTGTGTGTGTAGATTTAAATATACATGACTAAAGTGCTTGTCTTTTATGTTTTAAAGTGAAAGTTAATCTACGATTCAAGCGTATTAACTGTTTTCATCTCATTAAGTTAATCTAGTGGTTAGGTACAAATATGCATTTTCTTGATGGGTTGCCTGGTTTCTTCTTAGAGTGTACTGCATGAGTCATCCTGTTTATTCCAGTTATTATTATATAGCATATTTCATTTTCTCGTTGTTTCTAGTTATGATTATATACAGATTTTTTCATTTTGTGTGTCCCATTACTAAATGGCGATTATATAGATGAATCAGATATGCTATATGAGCGATAAGAACAATGCCTTAATATCTTCTCACTTCCTTCACTTTCTGGAAATATTATGTTGGTAGTCATAGGATATGAAAGCACACTTGTTCCTTTTGATGTTATTTAACTCCATGAAGGATTCAGTTTTGGCTATGAATGCATTCTTAATATCCTCATCCCTAATATTTCTCTTTTTATCATTCAGAAAAGTGGATTAGCTTGCATGGAGGTTAAGCTTGGAGTGGCCAGAGAGTGTGCATGATATTTTATCTTCAAGCAAGGTGAATTTTATATCCTGTTAATAGGATATGGCAGCAAATGCAAAACTTCAATATAAGGGGCTGGCAGTACCTTCAATTCAAACATGTTATTTCATTTTATAACAGATGAAAAACATAAATACCAAATTCGAATGTCCACGAAGGTGATAGAAATGGCAAAGCGTCAATATCATAGCTAGTATGATGCTATCTACCGGTCTGCAAGATAGGGTGGGGGGTTTTCTAACATCCATGTTGACATGCATGTTATGATGTATCGAAGGACAAAATACAGTATTAGGTATGGGTACAAAGTACATACACAAGGTGAAAGGAGAAAAAAATGGGAAACGATTTTAAAACACCTACTGTGCGAGGAGTTGTATCCAGGGACTGCATGAGCTTTTACCTTCAAGCAAGAAAGGCGGTAAAGTTTATATATTATTAACCAAAATGGTTACAAATCAAACTACAAGTACGTATACCATCATTTGATTTTTCTTTTCTTTTTCATCCAATGTTTATTGGACATATTATTTATCTATGATACATTTCCACAAATAGCCAACAAGTTGTAATACGTGGGTCAGACCTAGGGTTTAGATGAGAGAGCTAGCTTGTCAGGGTTTATGAGTTGGTTTGTCAAAATGCTTGTTGATCCCGAGCCCGAGCTCTGTCTGACTACTTTAGCCATGCTTTTTTGCTTGAATCCCCCCAACCTAGTCAGGACACAGTTATTTTGCTTTTATCTGACCCACTAGTTTTGGCTCATGGAGACCTGCGATTGCATTCTTTTTAAAGATATGCTATTCGTAATTTTATCTAAAAGATCTTTTTTCATCGTCTGAGTTCATATCATACGAGACACATATGGACCTATAGGAAGTGAATCTGTACTATTACAGGGTTGCCCAAACAGTGTATGGATCAACTTCCAGTAAGATTTTGGTTAATCTACTTTGTTATAACTAGAAGCTCATGGATTTGAGTCACAGGAGTACAGGACCATATCTGCAATATACACTGAGGTTGCATTTTATGGTTGAGTGATAATAGTTGCTCCTAATTATTCTACTAAACGACTCTTTGCAATACACTTATATGGTTATATCAGATTGGCTAAGATGGTCCTACATTTTCTTGGCCATCAAATTGGTACTCTCTCTATATTATTTACGTGGTTGACATGTTTGTTAATTGTTACACATAAAACTTGATACTTATTAGATACATATAACGATTCTGTCTTTAGTTTTGATGGAAATGCAGGAAAAACAGGTATTGACATGGAAGCATGATTGAAATGAGTGACATGGATCAGTGCTAAATTTGCTCATATTTTTTCTCAAATGATTGTTGTAGTATTTGGTTGTGTGTTTCTATATTAGAATTGCAAACTTCACATTTTATTTTGACATATAATGACTCTGTTTTCAGAATCGAGAAAGACAGGTAAAACAGGGCTTGACATAGAAATACGTTAACAGGAAGGACTTGGACACAAGACAAGAGAAGGCTATACATAGCTAACCGTAACCCTCTAGCCGAATGACTATAGGTGACAATATCACTTGTTTACCCATGAATGGTTAATTTGGTATATCTTATCTTTGTACAGATAAAAAAAAAGTGAAATAAAAAGTAATAGTTTGTGTAGTTATACTTGACACATCAATTATTATAACTAATGATAGATTGACAATTTATTTGCAGGTCAAAGCAGACGGCCCTATTTCAATATGTTTATAAAATATCACACGCTTTGACATGTTTACCCAACCCTTCTCGACTAGCCCAATCTGCCTTCTCTAACTAGCAGTGTAGTCTTTGAGATATTGAGATTGTTGTGTGTAACAGGCAAGGATTGCTTGAAGAGGAGATGGAATTTGTACCAGAGGAGATTGTTGCGTGTAACAGGTAAGGATTGCTTGAAGAGGAGATGGAATTTGTACCCTTCTGGGTTTTCTTTTGTATTTCTGTAGCCTTCATTCTTGTACTCCTGATACTCGTGTGTTTAATTTGTTTCTCTTGCTTATTCGAAGATCCAGTCTTTTGGTGTTGGCAGTTCATTTCTTTTGCAAGAATGATCATTATCATTTTTGGTACTGTTTGGAAACACAGACTTAATCCCTTTATTTTTCTCATAAATTTCAATATAACTTGGCTGTGAGACGCACAAGCTTAAACATATATTATTTCTGAGATTGATTTGCTCATTTAGTATACTTATATGCTGTCCAGATGGCTTAAAGTACCAGTGTCATTTATATAACATGTTATAGCGTGGAGATGACCTATTATGAAAACTTCAAGTATCTTGCATGCAATGTAAAAAGATGGTATTACTCTCGTACGATGAAGAGGTTTCTAAGGGCTAAATTTATAACTTAATTGAATTAATTAGAGTACGGAGTATTAACAATCTTGTTTATCACTGACTTTCCTTGTTTAAATTTGGGTAATAGTGTTTATTTATGGTGACTGAGTTGTAAATATGAAATTAAACTAAATATGGTATGCTTAATCATAGTCATTAGGTTATGGTTAGCATTTTCCATTTACATTTTGGTATATTTAACTGACCATAACAACTCAACTCAATCCATACTAGCTTGGTCATGTCATCATTTACATGTTATATAATAATATAATATTTTAATCTTATCTACGTGAGCATTATTCAAGTGGTACCACTATTGTAAACGCCCAAACTTCACATGTGTTACCCCGTGTAACGACAAGTTTGTAAACTAATTAAATAACAATTACAATATCAAAATTCATCAACTCATACCAAATTGTTGGACTACATATACACGAATACAAGATAAAATGCGAATTGATAGTTTCACAACGATACAAGCTAGCATCCAAAATTTCAAATAATATCGAAAACTATGGGTGTGTTTGACGCGCTCCTTTTAAGAGCTTATGGGAGCTTGTAGCTTATGGTTTTCATAAGCTCCGTTTGTCTACCAAAATTTTGAGTAGCTTATGGTTTCCATAAGCTCCAAAACCATAAGCTACTTTAAGTAGTTTATGGAAGTAACTTGTAGCTTATGGAAAATGAAATTACATAAATAACCTCCATGTAATTATATACAATCTTTTAAAATTAATATATCTATCTTTTTATGTCATTTTACATTCATAATCTACAATAGAACCCATATGACTGAACTACCTTAAAAAACAATAGAACCCATACGACCAAACTATCTCAAAAAACACTAACAAGTTTCTCAATGTGTCATATGTTCAGATTAACTGTTGGGATTTCCCCAATTAAAACAGCCCAGTCTTTAGCATATAACGATCTATTACTTGACAATATAAACAGAATCCGTTAACAACTTGGTTCTCAATCAATGTTGTGAAACCCTGGGAGAAGAGAAGTGATGAAGCCAAAAACAATCAACTGTATCTCCTTTACGATTCCCCACCATCTGTTGTTTTCATTCACCACACCATGCTCTTGTCCATTCAAAGGCTGATTTGCATCACCCGCTTGCCTGTTCTCATTTTCCCCTCCAGCTTGTCCATCTGATAAGAGTTTGCATTTGTTAGACACACATGACAGCACTATTCACATAATTAGATAATTCATACTCGGTGATATATGATAACAGTAATACAATGATACAGTAACCATACTGTACTTGTAAATAGGCACCTATGGAAATAGGAAGTATGAGATAGGGTATGCTTGATTTAGTGATTACTTTAGGCTTGAGTTATTTGTCAGCGAAAGAGGTGAGTGCCTCTCGAAATTAGGTCAAATTTTGTAATTCACCAGTATTTACATTCTTTCATAAAAAAAATATCACCTACGTCAGACCATTTAAGTCTTTCTGGTAAGCATTGCAAGGTAGGATGAGAATAACTGGATTACCCCATTCACAGAGCACACACAAGTAACTACAACAAAGTAACATATACACTAAAACACATAATGGACCTAAATAACTTCATTATATGAAACTTTTGAATGAAGAAACAGGGATTTGACTCAACGAATAAGCAGACAACTGTTAGTCTGTTACCCGCTCACCCACTCACCCAACCCGTTATGGATTTTAGCCTATTCACTTTGATAGTCGTAAGATTTACTTTTCTACGCTCTTAATTAATATGTCAACGCACTTTAGCGAAAAGGGAGAGAATACCTAATAAAGGAGCATTCTCATTTTCTTGTCCAGCAGCTGCAGGGATGTTGTCTGCCCTAACTGCGGGTCTTTGTTGCTGCGGAGGTGCAGCTGCCCTCTGCATTCCTTGTGAGAGCCACCGTATTAATGGCGCAAGAGCTCCAGTCTGATACCTGACACAGATCACAAAAGGACTCGTTATGACTAATAAAATGAATTCAAGATTGTTTTTGTTCACGTTTGGATATTAAAAGTTAAAATCCTAATACGTTATACGTTCAAGTCCTTTTACCAAAAATCCTCTTTCACATCTGTAGCAATTTTGCAAAGATTATAAATGTGGCAATCTCAACTCCATTCACTTATATATAAGTCGATCTAGACCCTCAAAACAGATCAAATCACAAAATTTTGCTAGAAGAGGTATAAGTCAAGCAGCTTAAAGTTGTCTTAACTCCAAAGTCTCACAGGACCCTCGAAATCCCACACATACTCTTACTTGCAAATGAGGAAGTATGAAAGGAAACAGCAAAGAAAAGAAACAATATAAGTCAACGTAGCTTTAGGACTTACAGATAAATCAGTGAAGCAAAAAAGATGAGTAGGACAAGCCTTTTTCTTGAGCCATCTTGGTTAAACAAGAAAATAACAGCTGCCAGCTTTAGTATAAGCATCAAATCGAGATGAATCGCAATTTGGAATCTTCTGACCACAACTTGTCTTTGTTGTCCAGCTTGTTGCTGTTGCTGTTGCTGCTGCTGTCCTACTTGCCCTTGCTCATCACCTCCGGTTCCAGCTTCAGAAGGACTCGGTCCACTGTTACATTCATACAAATAGTCGGTTCTAATAAGATAAACATTTCACATAATCATTTATTCTAATCTCAAAATACTCAATTCACTCATCTTTATCTAACCACAAGCTAAATACTATCAACACGACCTCCAATTCAATTGTATAGTTTATTAAAGCCGGTATAACAACCAACTATGTAGAGTAATTATATTTTAATATACACGTAGCAATTCTTACATAAATTTGGGTTATTATATAAATGTTCTACAAGTAACTTCCAAGTTCTACTACTACAGAATATATTATAGCAGAAGTTTTATGTTCAATTCCAAAAGGTTCATGTTTCTTTTCTTCTTTATCAGCCAAATGGAGGGGGGGTGGGGGGGTGTTAAAAACATCAGTCGCATGACATTAAACACAAGAAATACACATTTTGTGCATACAATAACTTGAATCCTCTTAACTGATTATAATTATCTATCATAAGCATGAAACCAAGATATTTCCCCCAATATGAATAGTATGTATAATATTTCCTTCAAGGAACATATATGTGAGCATCTGGATAATTCTTCTGCAATCTAATGAGTAATGGCGCGATGCAATCACATTCCCTTATTACACAGGTGAATACAAACATTATGAAGTAAAAACATTTTGAAATTTATGAATAAATAAAAAGCAGTTATTAAATCTGAAAGAAAACTTACGTAGGAATGTTGTAAGTAAAAGGGATGAGAGAATTGGATGGAAATCCGGCAATTGGTCCCATGAAAGAATTTGGAAAAGTAGGGACTGCATATAGGCCTGCCCCATGATCTGTCGGTCCCTGACCCTGCTGTGGTGGGAATATGGCAGGGACAAGCATCGGGTACATGATTGGAAACATTGGAAGTTCGCCATTTGGTGTGCTGTTGAATGGAGGTAACTGCAACAAAAAGTGACGGAGATTAATAAGGCAAAGTTTTGACATTATTTATCCTTTATTTAATATACTTAATGTTTCATTTAAGGACCAAGTTACAAAGAAGGGGTAAAATATAGTTTCCGGTTAGTCAATAGAAAGGATATTGGGTTACTTAACTACGAGATGCTGTTAGCAAGCCATATATCAAACTTTCCATACAAATTGAACTAAAAAAATATCAAAGTTTTCGATCTTAATTTAAAATCCAATCCAAGTTATTTGTCTGCATATTCGAAATCACTACAAAACATTGACAATATCCACTTGGTCCTCAGTCCATACTCATAACCTTTCTCAATTTACTTGTACCACGGGGCGTTTAAATACTTCATCACACACTAGTTCACAACAAAATTGCATTCCTTTAGGGACAGAAAAACTACTTACGATGATTCCATACAAGAATCAACACCAAAACACAAGAAGTATACATGTAAATAAGCACTAACATAAACCTAACAAGAAATTCTGTTTTATACGTTTAAATAACAGCATCATCTAACATAATGCAGCACAGGACAATATAAATAAAAGGTAGCAATAACCCTAGGCCAATCAATACTGTCCTTACTAATATCTATAATCTATAATAATAATTCAATGATCCAACATCCATAATCTACTTAGGGTTTTGAACATTTTAGTAAAAGGAAACATATACAAATTAACTAGAGAATTTGTCAACAATTCAGCTACAGATCAGCGTCCTCATCAAATTTAAAATCAACAGTAACCAAAAGGAACCCTAAAACCGATATTAATAGAAGGTTTGTAATTAATTAATGCGAACGAGTCACATACAGAATTCGAAACCTGCTTAGGATCGGATTGTGATGAATTAGAAGATGGATTCGGATCTTTTTCGGATCCTGTTGGTATTGGTGTCGGGTTTTCAACTGTTTCCGCCATCTTTTTGTTTACCAGATTTTGCAAGTGTCTCGTGAATTTGCAGCGTACCGATGTTTGAAGGTCGCCGATTACTCGGTTATTTTCATTGCGTGGTTAAACCAATCAGGTCATGCCACGTCTCTATTGTGTTACTTATTTAATTTATTATTTATTATTATGAAAATAACAATAACAATATAAGATAGATAAATAATATTTTTTTTTAAAAACTCTTTCAACTAAATTTTATTAGTTGTTGATGCAAACAGCGTTAGATCACATGAATTTTACATCAATTAATTGTGAACTGTCAAAATAAACTCAATTTATCATAATTAACTTATAGAAGATCCGTGTGATACAACGAAGATCCGTGTGATACAACGAAGTTGTTGAAATTTGCTATAAAATGATATGATTATCAGTTACTAAATTAATGCGAATGAATAATAATATGACTAATATCAAACCTATGATATGTATGGTTATAATAATATATACGGTGTAATATTATGAAGTAGAACATAAACTTAGATAGTTTTACATGGACGTAGAATTTAGTTTCTTTATTTAGTTTAAGTGAGTTATTGGTTATGTAAGAGTTTGTCATATTAAATTTGCTACAAAAACGATGATGAAAAGGTCTAATAAGGTTTTCTCATCTTAAAAATATAAAGTTTAAGACAATATTGTAATTTTTTTATAAGAGTTAATGATTAATTAATTAGGTCACCTTAGTATTATTTAAACTTGGTTAATTTTCATAGAGTTGGTTTGTTGAGTAAACATATGTAATGTCTCTTCAAAAGAGTAAAAATATGTAATGTATGTGAGAGTGTTAAAGTCCTTGAGCTTTAATTTTTATTCCCGATGATGTCTCTAAACTTTTTTAGTGTTATTTAAAATGCAGTTCTCTAATATGTTCGAGAAAAACAAACTTAAAAAACTGAATCGATCATAAATATATGTAAAGGATCTAAATTGTTATATAGTGAATTTTATATATACGTGAGGTTTAAATTTTTAATAAAAGAGAGCGCTTATGATCGGGTTAATCATCAATCTATGATACAATATATAGTAATAACCAAAATACTAATGTCATTTCAATTTACAAAGGTCTGGAATATAGTTGGTGGTGATGATAAACTTCACCATAATCTTTTTATAGATACATCAATACTACTGTGCATTGTCTACTTATGTATCTATGTTATGAAAAATGATGGTAAATTTTTCGTCATCCAACATGATAAAAATTATATTATGTTGTATTTTTTCTCTCTTTTTTTAAATTACATTAAAAAGTTACCAACAATTTTAAAAACTTTGAAGAAATTTATAGATCAAGTAACGTTACCTGTACGGGGTTGCACAAACAATTATACTTATAATATACATAATAATCAACAGGAAAATGTTAAAGACAGTCTTAAGGGCTGTCAATAATACTCTACATGTACATTAACATTTGTACTCTTACTATAATAAATATTATGCCTCCCAAATTTTAGTTGACCCCACTTGAATTTTTGTTGAAGTACAATCATTTTAAGCATGTCAAAATTGATTATTGACAGCCTAATCAACAAACCCGCTGAAGAATTTAGATAAAAGTTAGCTTTCCATATATACACATGTACATGAATCATCATGGTAATTAGATAATATGATAGTTGAAGTTGAAAGAAAACGGTTCATGGTTGCTGGAGCCATTCTTGAATGGCAGACCGAAGCGCATGGTTCGGGACAAGGTTGGAGTTGGCTAGCTCAAGGTTGGTCATGGGTGAGGTGTTATGGCCACTGTCTAACCATCCTTTTAGAGCCTCTGCTTCATAAGTATATCCATCAGCAGCAACCACCGGATCTTCCATAGCTTCCTACAAATTTTATCCCAATCTTGTTAAACTAGTAAAAATGAATGCCAATGAAGCAAACTACATGACATCAAGATTATAACATCAAAGCGCATTTATATAGACATTTCCGGGTGAAAAGAGCTTCTGATATGGATATTTTGTTATAATATACCTATAACTAGCAATGTGGGAGATGGGTAACGTGTCAGATGGGTAACTTCTTGTACTGATCGGGTCGTAGATTTCAACAATTATCAAGTTAATTATATATAGAATTTGGGTGGCTTTTCTACACACTTACCTATTTGACTCGTTATCAATAGAATATAACACAATGGACAGATTTTCACACAAATTGGTAAAAACTGAAACTAACCTGAAAGATCGGACAAACGAAGTAGTGAGGAATCTCTCGTTGTCCTTCTGCACCCAACCTACATGAAGAAAGTCCACAAGAAACACGTATCGGTTCAAGCACCCGCCACGCCTCTGTTTCAAGATCAGGCCTATCTGTAGTAACAACATCACAGCAGTTCATTGCTAGAACAGCCAACTGTTGTGCTTGCACAAACGGCCAGTCTCCAGCAGTAGAATCCAATATATTCTTCAAGTTTGCGTTACTTAAGGCTAACTGGACTTCATTTCTTAAACCCAGAGCGGGCTTACCCGTCAATAACCTCAATAATATAATACCGAAAGAAAATGTATCTGATTTTGTAGTAAACTCTCCTGTAAAAAAATATTCAGGGTCCATATATAGAGATGTGCTATTTGATGAAACCTCGTTTTGGGAAAGCTCGTGATGGAATCCAAAGTCACTTAATTTGGTAACCAAATTACTGTCTAGAAGGATGTTAGCGGGCTTTAGATTACCATGAACAATTCCACAAGAATGAAGAAATATAAGAACAGAACATAATTCTGCAGCAATGCGGATCCTATTTTTCCATGATAATGAAGGAGTGTTGTCTTTGCAGTCGAGTCGATCTTCAAGGCTTCCTCCAGAGAGATACTCGTAAATTATCATCCTAGCATCCGGGCAGGCGCCTATCAGGGTTACAAGATTTGGGTGCCTCAGTTTGCTCAGAAGATTCACCTAAAAATAATGATTAAGGCTAGATGCATAATTATAGAGCTTCAATACACGACGACTAGATGATCATCATATCAAGCAATCATATTATCGAATAAAAGAACCGTAGAACTATGCAACTAACACAGTAAAACTCCAAATTTACAGACACACCACATATGGGATGGAATTATTGGTTGAGCTGGAAAATTCGATCCACTTATTTTACTATCAGAACTTGCAAAAATGAAACCAGCCGAATTGGTCAAACATATCAAAAGTAGACCAAAGAGTATTATTGTTCCTTCTATGTCGTTTTATCAAAAAGACAATCACTCTAATAATCTAGTTTGTATAATTTTATTTTCATGGTAATAATTGCAAATAGGAATATAGGATAGACAAAAAGTGTTGGTTGGTCAACCCAAATTCACTTGGTTTGACCAATATTCGAATGACCCGTTTTGACCCGTTACAACCCATTGTATCAGCCAACCACCTTTGGTGTACCATGTTCAAATAAAAATCATATAATTCAATGAACATGAAGCATTTATAATTATAATACCTTCTGCTGATATTCTGAGGGGCCTTGAAAGTTATGGGAGTAAAACACCTTTACGACCACTTCAGTATGCCGAAGTAAACCTTTGTATGTACTTTCATAACTCCCTTCTCCTATCTTAAGTGATGGGTCAAAGTTCCGAATGGCGTCTTTGACTTCTGATTCGTCAAACTCAGTGTAAAAGTGAGAGACACTTGAGCTTGAGGCTTCCTCTGAATGTTTCTCTGTCAGTTCCTCTACTAGTCTACGTGCATCATCACACTCTACCTTCAATTCGTCACGTTCCTTTTTATAATTCTGAAGCTGATCCTCAGCAGAGAACACTGCCTGTTCAAGCTCGTGTACAATATCGACAAAATCTGCATTCTGACTTTCTAGTAATGAATTCTGTTCAAGTGCCATGTGAAGTTCTTTCTTGGTCATTTCTAGTGTCTCATCAACCTCTCGCCTTCTTCTCAGTTCTTCCGCGTACAAGTTTTCCAACACAATAACCTGTAAGATTGATTGCCGTACATCGATTATTTGATACTTTAAAGTTTAAACACACCAAGACCTATTAGTATCCCATTATTACGATTTATGTTGGATGTGATTTTCCATTAGATTTTGAACATTATTTGTATATCACTGTATGTTTGTGTTTATATCTACACATATAAGCACACACATTTTACATTCATACATATAATATTATTGTGCAAGGTATATTAATTTAGATATTGAGACAAGAACTTGCAGTTTACCTTGCGTTTAGCCTCAACGATATCTTTTTCGGCTGTCCTGCGACTTATAGACTCTTCAAATGCTTCTCGTTTGGAATTGTCGGCCTCCGCCATTGCTTGTACAAGCTGATCATAAAGATCATTATTTATACCTCTTTCCTGCTGCAAATTCATATAAATTAAAGTACATATATTAAAAACTAATAAAGTTCCGAACACTTAAGATAGCGATACATAATTATTCAACCAGATGATAGCACTTAATGGACACAAGGATATTATTTCACATACTATGACACTGAAAGGTGAAGCGTTGAGAATGTCCTCATCGAATTTAGCCATTGTACCATAGTCTTTTGGATTGTCGGGAGGTAACAAAAAATACTGTCCTTCACTAACAGATCTTGAACTCTGTCCAGAATCAGTGTCTTTATTAACAGATGTTGAACTCAGAGAACTCTGTCCAGAATCCGCATTTTTATTTGAAGAAATCGGAGCATCATCTCCACACAACCAGCCTTTTCTGCATTTATGTAGCATCATTATCAGTTTCCACTTAGATTCAATGACATGCAAGAGCATAAAGTGAGGCATACCTAGTAAAAATGACTTCTCCTTTGCATATGAGCTGAATCTGACAGGAAGCAGCTGCATGTAAACACACATACATGGCTTTCTTGGACCTAAGGTCTACCATTCTACTATATTATCAAGTTAGATAAGTACAGAAGTTTAATATTTCATTTTCAGTTAACCAATGGCGATGTAACTTAACTGTAAACCTTCTTTATAATGTACCTTGAATATTGTGTGTCAGCAGCGGCTCCCATGATAAGCCTTCTGACATTGTGCTGAAGTATGAAATCAATAATACCTTTCTCAATAGAATCCATTTCAATATACTGCACCTCCGCACGCACCTATGTAAATAAAAGATCGACGATCCCACAAATGATAGTTATAAAGTGGGTCTCGCATTGACCAAAAAAGAAGAAGGTCTAAATTACATTTCTAGAAAGACCAAAAAGTAGATGTAACAGTAATACCCCTGTATCCTGACATATCTTTTTATATTTGTCGAGAAGCTGGTGCATATCTTGCCTATCCGTTTCATGATATGCTGTGACTTGATGTGCTTGAAGGTGATTAACTTGACCCGCTGAGAAATACAGAAGGCATAAACAAATAAAATACTTACACAACTTTTATATAATTATTACTGTGACCCTTCAATCCAGTATTACATATTCTAAAGACACAAGAAGGATAGTCGAAAGTACTACTTGTATCAAGAGAAACTTACCCTGTGACAAAATGACCTGAAGTAATCATATGTATTTTACAAGTGTTACCTACAAACTTATCTAATCTAGCAAATTACCGAGTTGCAAAGCGTCATACAAACTGCGATGATCGACTAAGGAACAAATAAAAAAGAAACGAGTCTCAGTTAAAAAGAGATTACCAAAGGGGTTTGTTTCTGCAGGTTGGTGAACATGAAGTATACATATCTGACTACCTTCTGTATTCTGTAGCGCCCACAGCAGAGTTGATCGACAGTCTTTCAAATCTGTCCCGACCGCCACGTAGACTTTGTCTTTAACAACTAAACGACCTGTTGCCTGAACAATATCATCCCTGTATACGATGATCTCTGAGGTGTCAATAAGCGGATACAGTATCTGATTTATCCTTTGTGCCTCCTCCATTGATACAAAACTGACCAGATCAATCTGCAACTCAATACTTTGTGCTGCGAAATGCCTTACATACGTTAAACCTATGTACAGATGAATATAGAGTAAATTTCATTCCATGAATAGAAAAACGAATTAAACTTCATACACAACATGAAGAATTGAAAAACTTTTAAAACATATATATCAAATCAGTAAT
Source organism: Pseudognaphalium luteoalbum (assembly GCA_963422505.1). Lineage (NCBI taxonomy): Eukaryota > Viridiplantae > Streptophyta > Magnoliopsida > Asterales > Asteraceae > Pseudognaphalium > Pseudognaphalium luteoalbum. The sequence continues at coordinate 101,054,662 of OY730196.1, forward strand.
GGAAAACTGAAAGTCTGAAACTGATGTTATAAAAAAAATAGAGTTATATACATTCATTGACTATTGACTATTGACTATGATAGATAGAATCTATTGACCAAGCAGATGTGTAAATTTGGGAGAAATTGCAGTGCTGATTCATAAATCATATTTTATGATAAATGTTTATTAAAAATCTTACATATTTAATTATTTATTTACGACTTATTTGTTAAGGTCAATTAATTTGGTAGATGTTACATGATGGAATTATTATAGGATTTATTGGATTGGATAAGATGGTGAAAATAGAAAGATAAATATTCAATTACAATTACAGGCTAATTCAAGGTACACGAGTTCAAACTTCAATTGGTGACATTATTTTTAGTAGAGTTAGGTTAAATTGAGGACATCCAACTTTGTGTAGCAATAGGGAAATCAATCTCATTTACTAATTTTCATCGGATATCCATTTTTCACGTTTTTTAATCTTAAATATCTCACAAATGGTAAATCAAAAAATTATGAAAAATTGCACCATAGAATTTAGCGTGTCTCATCTTCGGTTTAAGATCCTACAAGCTATACTTTCGACAATTTTTTTTTGTGGGTTTCACAAGTTAGTAACACATGTGATAGTGATTGGTTGTACATTTGATTTGCGGTTAAGGTTAGAGTTTAGGATTTAGCAGGGTTTAGAGTTTATAGTTTCGTAAAGCGTTTAGGGTTCCTAAACCCTAACCCCCTAAACGCAACACACGCATGCGATAGCAATTTGTAAACCCAATAAAAATGATTTTTTTTGTTAAAAGTATAGCTTGTGGGATCATAAATCGAAGATGAGAAAACAGTGAATTTTATGGTTCAATTTTTATAATTTTTTGACTTGTCATTTGTAAGATATTTAATTTTTCAAAAAGATGAGAGAAATGAGTCTTTAATGAAAATGAGTGACTGATATTGATTATCTCACTAACACACAAATTCTCATTAGCTCACTCTGTTTTAGTAATGAGAAATGTCTTTTGGAACCATTCTTTTGTTAACCTTAGAGACTTTCAAAGGTTGACATGAATTTAATAGCAAGCAATGTCTTTTGAGAAAGGGTGCACATTAGTTGAAATAGAAAAGTATACACAAATATACATACATAAAGTATCAATGGTTGGCATTATTTTAGAATCAAATCTAGTGGTTGGTATATAAAAAAACAGTAAAAAAAATAATGTCAATGATATATATATATATATATATATATATATATATATATATATATATATATATATATATATATATATATATAGTAGTGATCAAGAGGGAAGTGTCTTTTTTGAAGAAGGGGAAAACATTAGTATCTATAAACCTTATAAAGCATTTTCACTTTTTCTTTACTAACTTGTGTTTGTCATATCGGAATTGACTAATTTACCCTTTTCATTTACTAACAATTTGGTATTAATAATTAACATTATAAAATTGATTATTACTAACACATATATGGTAATAATTAAATGGTAATAATGTAAGTCAACTAATCAAATATATTAATCTAATTGTTAAACTACATCAAATTATTTCAAAATGATATCAATTAGTTGTAAACTAAGAAATGGTATGAACCAATAAAAATATGTATTTTTATGCACTTGTCATTTCAATAAAATCAAAACACTCGAATCAACATGAATGACTCTCTTAATTCATCACATTTAAGATCTATAATTCAGTACTCACGATTTGCATACGACTATCTTATGTTAACCGTCAACCGTAAGTTTAAAACAACTTTTATCACTCAACACTATAAACTAACCGCGTCTTTTACATATAAGGTGTTATACTACCGCAACATTGTGCGGGTACCCTACTATTTCATCAAGAAGCATATTACAATTATCAATCAAAACGTCAACAAAAAATTATTTTTACCGGTAAATAGTAATCAAAATCGATGCTATAAAGAATATTCTAACGAATGAATTTCATTTTTAAGTCATAACATTAGTTGATGAATATTAACTAATATGCATCACGATGCATATAACTTCACATTATTTAAAAAATATTTTTATTGTTAATATTCATCACAGCAAATATTAACTAATATTCACCATGATGCATGTTAACGGATTTGGATCTAATATTCATAAATCGATGTTATAACTTGCAGAAAGAATTTATCAAGGAAGCTTAACATTCATAGCATCGATTCTGATTAACATTTACTAAATTTCGATTTGCTTTTTTCGAGATTTGTATGGGTGAAGGTAATATGCTTCTTGATGAATACTAACGCTTCCTCCTTCCCCCAAAAAATGCATTTCCCTCTAGATCATTCCAATATATATATATATATGGTTACTAATATTGAACTATGACACTAAATCGTAAGGGTGAGCACAAAAATCGTTTAATCGAACAACAACCAAATTAACACCTAAACCGATCCATTTTAACGGCTTAAGCACACAAACCGACGATCCGGTTATGTAAAATAAAATTAACCGCCCGTGATAGTTTGGTTACGGTTAATGTCCATAACTGATTCGCTATTAACCGCCCCGCCTCAAATATTGTCCTTATCTTTTTATTAGTTTAAATAATTCTATTAATACATATATTATTTTTATTCCTATATGAATTAGAACTAAAAATTAAGAAATATATACAAGTTAATTTTTCTATTATTATTGATGTTGTAATTTTGTTAGATTGTGTTGAGACATGTTTTATGACAACAGATCTAACTTTTAATAGGACTGGTGTAATTATTATCAAGCTTGTACATTGATTTCGATTTGTAAATATATGATATTAGTTTGCTATTAATATTTGTTAGATATATTAGTATGTTAAAGTGTTAGACAAATATCGAATACGGACTAAGGTTAGGGCTATGCGAATTGAGATCTCAAGTCGCAGGTCATTGGACTGCGAAATGAGATCTGGGCTCGCAGAGGATGGCAGCGAGCTGAGCTGAAGTGGGCTTGGGCTGGACTGCGAATCGAGTCAACTTGCAAGCCCATGCGCTGCGAGTTGAGACGATGTATATAATGAGTTTTCGTTTAAGAAAATCATAATTTTTGCAATTTCTATTTCCTGCGAACTGAATTCGATCCAGAGTTTTCTAAGTAATCTAAAGGCTAGGTTTTGATTGTTTTATACTCGTAACAATTAAAGCAAAGCATATTAGTTAAATAATCGTATTACAAACGCGTTGATCGTTATATAATCATATAACACGTATTGAGGGATTCCGCACCTTAATACTCTAAGATAATCTCGTTATCGATCCAAGAACAGGGAACTTACATATTGTTTTGTATCTTTGTAATAGACCAATATAATATATGGACTTTACATATGGAGTTCTAAACCAATATTTAAATTTTAACATCAAATCATATTTACCTTTGCTTTTTTGGATATAAAAAATAAACTCGTATTTTATTTTGCATACTATTTATTTTCAAAACTAGCATATTCGTTAAATTACTTTAACCGAAAGGTTTAATCGATTTGTCAAAATTAACCAAATAACCGAACTGTCAATTAACTGAACCCAACGGTTATTAATATCAATTAAACACCATATTTGGTTTAGTTACAGTTAGTTGATATTAATAAGCGTTGGGTTCGTAATGTGTTTGAATCAAAAATATATAATTCTAAAAATTGAAACAGCTTTGAAAAATTTGAAAAAACAACTACTAAAAGAGCTACACCACTTGACTTCCATACTAGGATTTCTGGAAAAATAAAATCTAAATAAAAAAAAGTAGGTAATACATAAAGCTAAATCATAATTGAGCACATAAGAATTAAGCATATACCATCTTTGTCACATGTTCACAGTGTAAAAGTGAAAATTTTTTATCTATGCATCTCTATACATGTTTGTAATGATATATGATAGTTGAAAGTGGAATGGAACACTTTATGACTGTTGGAGCCATTCTTGAATGGCAGATCGCAGCGCGTGGTTTGGGACAAGGATGGAATTGGCTAGCTTAAGGTTGGTCATGGGTGAGGTATTATGGCCACTGTCTAACCATCCTTTTAAAGCCTCTGCTTCATAAGTAAATCCATCAGCAGAAACCACAGGATCCTGCATAATTTCCTGCATATTCCATCCCCACGAACGAATTTTATTAAATGGTAAAAATGAATGCCAGTGACGTAAATCATCCGATGCGTATATTATACGGAGTAGATTATACAGTTTGGGTGAATTTCTCGAGACGTTTGTCCATCTGGCTCGTTTTGAATAAATGTAGCTGAAGTGACTCATTTTCACGTAAATTGGTTAATTTTTGTCTCACATACATTTATTGTTAGGTAAATAACACTACTGAACAGTAGGATTAGATTGTTGATTAAGAGTGAAAACTAACCTGAAAGATGGGGCAAACAAAGTAGTTCGGAATCTGGCATCGTCCTTCTGAACCTAACTTATATGAAGCAGCTCCACAAGAAACACGCATTGGCTCAAGCACCCTCCATACCTCAGTTGCAAGATCAGGCCTATTTTTTTGAACCACATCACAGCAGTTCATTGCCATCAGAGCCAACTGTTGTGCCTGCACAAACGGCCAGTCTCCAGCTGTAGAATCCAATAGATTCTTCAAATTTTCATTATTCAGTGCTAACTGCACTTCAATTGTTAACCCCAAAGCCGGCTTACCCGTCAATAACCTCAATAATATAACACCGAAAGAGTATGTATCTGACTTTGAAGTAAGTTCTCTAGTAAAAAGAAATTCAGGGTCCATATACAGAGACGCGTTGTTGCTTGAGAACTCGTTTTGGGAAAGCATGTGGCAGGTTCGAAAGTCACTTAATTTGGTAACCAAGTTTCTGTCTAGAAGGAGGTTAGTGGGCTTTAGATTACCATGGAAAATGCCACAAGAATGCAGAAAAATAAGAACAGAACATAATTCAGCAGCTATGTGGATTCTGCTTTGCCATGATAATGGAGGAGTATTGTCCTTGCATTCGAGTCGATCTTCAAGGCTTCCCCCAGAAAGATACTCGTAGATTATTATCCAAGCATCCGGGCAGGCACCTACCAGGGTTACAAGATTTGGGTGCCTCAGTTTGCTCAAAACATTAACCTGATAAATGCATTGATTCTGAACTTCAGATAGAAAATAACATGCAGACCAGTGACTACAAGAGTATTGGTAATTGAGGCAGAAAGTCAAAATTTTAAACAAAAATTAGGTTGATTTGGGTTATATTTATTAGCAACAAGTCAAAATGCCTAAAAGTTGCCGAAAAATGGAACTGGTCAAATGGGTAATAAAAAGGGTCAAACATGTCAAATGTCTCCCAAAAGTGTATTCACATGCTTACAACTTCTTAAATCACTTCATTCCATAATCAAAACTAGATGTTACAATCATTAATGCATCAAAATTATAAATTTAAGCATAATGACAAAATAAATGTTTGTAAGTCAACTGAAATATATTAAAGACTGCACATATTGAGGTGTTACACAACTCACCCTAGAAATGCTTTGAGACCTCATAAATAGGTTTTCTCAATAGATTAAATTATAAATTATTAGATGAGTACAAATGCAGTGATACTGATTCAACCCGAACAGACCTGGCTTGACCCATAATGAAAACTACCCATTTGGACCTAATACACAACCCGTCCGAGCTTCCCCTTATGCCACCCTTAAAGTAAAGTCATTTTATTGAGTAAATAATCACTAGGCTTTTGGCCCAAAGGTACCATAAAGACTTACAGCCTCGATTTTGCTGAGCAAAAAAGCAATTTCAGATTTTATATTGACTAAAATTAAGCAAGAAAAAAGCATAATAGCGATACCTCCTGCTGAAATAGTGAGGGGCTTTGCTGGTTATGTAAGTGCAACTTTTTTATGGCCACTTCAGTATGCCGAATAAAACCTCTGAATGTACTTCCATAACGACCTTCTCCAACCTTGAAAAATGGGTCAAAGTTCTGAGTGGCTTCCTTGACTTCTGAGAAGTCAAACTCAGTGTAGAGCTGAGAGCCACTTGAGCTTGAGGCTTCGCTTACTTGCTTCTTCTTTAGTTCCTCTACAATTCTAAGTGTATCATCACACTCTATCTGCAACTCATCACGTTCCTTTTTGTAATTCTGCAGCAACTCAACAGCTGCAAACGCCTTCCGTTCCAGCTCCTGCACCTTATGATCAAAATCAGCAATTTGACTTTCAAGAACTGATTTTTGATCAAGTCTGATGCGGAGTTCTTCTGAAGTTTCATTTAGCTCTTTTTTAATCTTCTCATGTTCTTCCTTACTTTTTTCTAGCATTTCTTCAATCTCTCGCCTTTGTCGATATTCTTCGGCATAGAAGTTTTCGGATGCTCTAGCCTGTAAGATTAATGGCCATCAGAGGCGGAAATTTGAGTCGTTTACATATCTTTGGGTCAGAAGTGGTCGAAATTGTATTCAAAATGCATAAAGCCTCCTAAATCATTCTATTATAGAAATTGACATTCTTTTTTATGGAAGTTCTCAAAAGAAAAGACAAAAAAGTGTTTGTAGGTCAGTAACCTGACCTGAGCCACTTTGACGCATACTTAAAGTTAACTGGTTTGACCTGACCTGTTTTCGGAATGCCAACGCAAATGCATGCACATATTCAAACAAATATATAGATATATCCTTAGAGAAGAGAATGCGGAAGCATGTTACTATTCCAAGCCGGATTCTACCTTTATTTATGCCTGATGTAACAGATAATATAATAGTTAAAACCTACATTACTCTATATACACACAATTCATATGAAGCAACAGATTAAATGATTAATGCTTGCATACTTCATTATAATATCACTACTATTGGACCAGTTATCTATCAGTTATAGAGAAAGTTGTTCTCATTCATGAAAAAATTGTAGTTTGTATTGCTTTTCATACTGATAATTATTTTGAGAAACGGATCTAAAGTCTACCCTGCGTTTAGCCTCAAGAGTATCTTTTTCTGCTTTCCTGCGCCTGATTGACTCTTCAAATGCCTCTCGTTTGGAACTTTCTGCCTCAGCCATGGCTTGTACAAGCTGATCATAAAGCTCATCATTCATACCTTTTTCTTGCTGTATTTTCATATCAACTGTTAGTATTAATTCAAGTTTCAAACTTTTAAAATGGCCCAAAAAAAAAAGTTAATAAAGCCTGGTTGTAGCACTAAAAGAAAGTGCAAGAAAATACTATTTACATACTATGACGCTGGAAGGTGGCGGATTTTGAACATTATCTTTGAATGCACCAAAGTCTGATTCAAATTCATGAACTTCATTTATCGCATATGGGATTAACACCGAGTCATCAGCCACTTCACTAGAACATGTAGACAATCGCGAATTCAACGAATGACTTCTCTGTGAAATACCATTCCATTCATCAGAGGTACTTCCTGAATAAAACCTACTTGCAGGAGTTGAGTCAACACTAAAATCTGGTGATGAGGTATATACTCTAGTCCTACGAATGTCAGACATGACTCTGCGGTAGTCTTGAGCTGAACCATTGACCTGCAATCTAGTATTCTGTCTTTCACTAACAGATCTTGGTAGTAAGGAATTCTGTTCAGAATCGGAGATTGTATTTTGTAGGGCTGATGAACACAATTTTGAAACGCCAAGTCCATCCAACCTGCCTGGTCTGACTTGAAGAAGTAACATCGTTAGTTTCTATTAATTATGACAGATGGACAGGTCAACCAATTCAGGTAACTGGTCAAAACCAGGAATTCTTTACAAACCGGGTCGGGTATCAGAACACTTTTGGGCCAAATCTTTTATAAAAATTGGTATGCAAAGTATGCTCATGCACATTATAGAGTTCTAAGATATCTAATATTCTTATATAAAATAAATATTTAGGAGGTTGTATGCATTTAAATGTACTCTGGGCAACTTTTAAACTGTTTGACTCATTTGACCAGCTTCCTTCACAGCTATTACTTTCCATAATAGGCGTTTGACCCATTAGATAAACCGAATCGATCCATCATTAGGAAATGGGTAGAAATGGACACCTCTTTTTTCACATAGATTCAGTTAACTTCCACCTATTTCTAACCATATTCGCTGACTTATTATTTATTTCTTATGAATATTCAATAAGTTCTTTTTAGAATATATTCTTATGGTCTTATATAAATTTCTTGTGGAGACTACTACAAAGCTAAATTATTATGTCAGTGAATAATGATCAGACCATGTAAATACATGAGAGGAAAATCTTTAAATCAATGCAATTTCTATCTTACTTGTACAAGGCATCAAGGTCTATAGGCACTCGTTTATAACAGGATAGATATAGTGAAATTAACCAGTATTTTAGTTCAACACACGACAATAAGAAAGGAGTAATTGTGAAGCATACCTAGTGAAAATGATGTTTCCTTTGCATATAAACTGAATATGACAGGAAGCAGCTGCTTGTAACCGCACGTAGATGGCTTTTTTGGACCTCAAGTCTACCATTCTCCTATATTGTCAAAGTAACATAAACACGTAGTATATGATATCCATCCATAATCAGACAATGGAAATGAGAACCATAAAGCAGCTTAATAACGTACCTTGAATATTGTCTGTCTGCAGCTGCTCCCATGACAAGACTTCTGACATTTTGTTCATGTATGACTTCAACAATACCTTTCTCAATTGAATCCTTTTCTATATACTGCACCTCTGCACACACCTAATTAATTTAAAGAATCATGATCCTGTAAATCATGGTCAAATAACAAAACAGGCCTGTCAACAATAATATTCCTCGAAAGAGCATAAAAGCATATAATACCCCTGCTTTCTGACATATCTGATTATATTTCTCGAGAAGCTTTAGCATATGTTTCCTCTCCGCTTTATGGTATGCCACAACTTGATGTGTGTTTATGATGCCAGCTGAAAATCATAATGTAATAGCATGTACCATACGTTAGTCAAATTAATTGAGTCCCGACCACTGACTAAAGAGGAATAACAACAGAAAAAGAAATTACAAAAGGGGATCTTCTCTGGAGGTTGGTGAACATGAAGTATGCATATTTGTCTGCCTCCTGAATTGTCTATCACCCACTGCAGAGTTGGCTGACTTTCTTTCAAATTATTTCCGACTGCCACATAGATCTTATTATTATCAACAACCAAGGGACATGTTTCCTCAACACTTTCATCCCTAATTTCCATGATCTCTGACGTATCAACAACAGGATACCTAATGGTTTGATATATGCTTTGTGAGCTTTCCATCTATACAGAACTGATCAGAGCTATCTGAAACTTAAATATTTCCTTACACTAAAGTTCTTACATACATACGTTCATTTCTATATCAACACCACATAAATATACATGTATCAATCTAGATATTACCAAGCTACAGGAAAAGTGAAATCGATGTTAATCAAGTTATTGAAAAATACAATGATTTGCTAATTATCCCTTCTTTGGAGCTACATACATTCACTGACAGTGATACACATACAAATATACGAATTCAAAGATAGAGATATATATAGGTATAGATATTATATTAACACTTGCTACCTTCACTCCAAAACAAAGATCGATTGGCTAGCGTCACGTGGACCAGGTTAGGCGGATCCATGATTAAAAGTGAGCCGTAGCAAAATTTCTTTTCTTTGTAATATTAAATATAATACAAGTAACTTGAAAATGTGCAAATTTCATAAGAAAGTGATTAACAAGTTAACAAATAACAGGTTTCCTAATAAAAGGACTACTCTACTTTCTTTTATACCATATTTTACTAAATTAAACTGATCTTTTTATTGTTTACATAAAGAAGCGTTGTTATATAGAACTGGTATCCCAATTTGTTTGGACCCATAGCATCAACCAACTAAGGATACAACTTTTTAAAAAAAATTTACACTTATCAGGTCAAAAGAACCTGTAGCCCTGGAGCCCCTATTGTGGCTCCGTCCCTGCATGGGGGCTCGTAATACATGAAAATTTGAAACTAATCTGTCAATTTTATCAAAGATATGTGACGAAATACAAATTGCTCATTTGTTGATTTCACACCGATCAAAAGGAGCAATTATTTCATGGGAAGAGTGGGTTCTCAATCAAATAAATGCAAGAAAAGCTTAATTCTATCAACTAGTGGTCTGCTGGTTATAAAAATGTCTCAAGCTTACTGTTACGAGCCTGGATCTACTGCTGCAAGTGGCTCGTGGAATGATCAATCATTTCTCCTATGTCATTTGATTTGTTGTTTAGACCTCATCCAGTAGTAACAGTGTCGTTGACTAATGTAGTTATTTTTCTTTTAATTTGGTTGTTAATGATTGTCTTGGTCTGTTTCTTGGAGTTGCACATGGTTCTAAAAGTATGATGGCTTACTAAAAAATAATATATTCTATCAACCAAACAGGAGTGCCAAATTCGAAGAAATTACAGGTGCAGATTCATCGAGGTCTCCATCAACTGATTTGTCATCTCTCACTCTCTCCATCACTCAAGGTTTATACATAAATAATAGTTATAATCAAAATCATGATTAATACAATAAAGCATATTTAGCCTGCATTTTTGTCTGTTTTAAGCTTTAGTATCTTTATCTGTTCTAAACAGCTATGATATGACTGTGACAACATGAGCTGCCAAGTAATTTGCAAACAAAGATCAAATAACGTTACTTGTACACAGAAGAATGCAATATATACATGTTCTTTGTCACAATAAACACAACGAAGAAACAATATGATTATCACCTTTCAAATACACACATGTACATAATAATATGATAATTGAATGTAATAAAAACTAATTCATGGCTGCTGGATCCATTCTTGAATAGCAGACCTAAGCGCAAGATTCGGGACAAGGTTGGTGTTGGCTAGCTTAAGGTTGGTCATGGGTGAGGTGTTATGGCCACTGTCTAGCCATCCTTTTAAAACCTCTGCTTCGTAAGTAAATCCATCAGCGGCAACCACTGGATCTTGCATAGTTTCCTACAAATTTGATCCAGGAGAACTAAATCTTGTTAAAAACTTAACTATGGGTATAATTGAAGCCTAAAATAGACCATTTTCACATTAGTGGGTTAAAATTGGCCCACCAACATTTTTATGTTTTATTACTAGGGATAAAAAATGGCCCTCAAGAAGAGGATTAAGAAATGCAATAAGAAGCAAAAACTAACTTGAGAGATTGGACAAATAAAGTAAGGTGGAATCTGGTGTTGTCCTTCATAACTGGATCTCGACGAGGAGAGTCCACAAGAGATCCGCATTGGTTCAAGCACCCTCCATACCTCAAATGCAAGATCAGGCCTTTTTATACTAACAACATCACAGCAATTCATTGCTAGTGTAGCCAACTGTTGTGCCTGTACAAATGGCCAGTTTCCAGCTGTCGAATCCAATATATCCTTCAACTTTTTATCATCAAGTGCATTCTGCACTTCCTCTTTTATCAATCCTGAACTGTCCCGGCCTGTCAACAGCCTTGATAATATTATCCCAAAAGAGTATGTATCTGACTTTGTGTCTGTTTGAAAAGACAGAGTGGTGTTATTGCCTGAAACCTCATTTTGGGAAAGTGCATGATGGTTTCCAAAGTCACTTAACTTGGTAACCATGTTTTTGTCAAATAGGATTTTATTGGGCTTTAGATCACCATGAATGATGCCACAAGAGTGAAGGAAAATAAGCACCGAACATAATTCAGCAGCAATGCGGATTCTGTCTTGCCATGATAATGGAGGAGTCTTGTCTTTGCAGTTGAGTCGATCTTCAAGGTTACCTCCAGATAGATGCTCGTATATGATTATCCTTGCATCTGGGCAGGCTCCTATTACAGTTACAAGATTCGGGTGCCTTAGTTTGCACAAAACATTCACCTGAAATTTAAAGCATAAGATCAGAATATCAGATCACTTTTTGTCACCTCGGGGTATTGGTGCTTTTGACCCAATAGTACCCATAAAAACTTCCTCGTTGAACCAAATATTATGTTGTATACAACTGAATTCGGGCAAGAAAAAGGCATAACCATCTTACCTCCTGCTGAAATTCTGCAGGGCCTTGAAGGCTATGTGCATATAACATTTTTACGGTGACTTCAATATGCCGAAGAGAGCCTCTGAATGTACTTCCATAAGCCCCTTCTCCAATCTTGAGAAATGGGTCAAAGTTACGAGTAGCGTCTCTGACTTCTAAGAAATCAAACTCAGTATAGAAACGGGAGACATTTAAGCTCGAGACTTCCTTTTCTTGTTTTTCCCTCAGTTCCTCTACAAGTTTAAGTGCACCATCACACTTTACCTGCAACTCATCACGTTCTTTTTTGTAATTCTGCAGCATCTCAATAGCAGAAAACATCTTTTGCTCCAGCTCCAGCACTGTATGGTCAAACTCTGCAATTTGACTTTCAAGAAATGATTTCAGTTCAAGTTCCATCCGTAGTTTTTCTGAAACCTCATTTAGTTCCTTTTTAGTACTTTCATGTTCTTCTTTAGCTTTTTCTAGTGTTTCGGCAATCTCTCTCCTTTGTCTCAATTCCTCATTATACAAGTTTTCAGATACTTTGACCTGTAAGAAAATGGTTGCATTACAAACTCACAAACACATATCCACATAATATCATTAGAAGGAAGTAATTTCAAACTATTTACTTGTGATACGGGTAGACTTGGCTTATATTTCATCTCAAATGGGTCTGATAAAAAAAGTGAAAGGGAATGGGTCAAACTATTTACCCATAGTCTCTCTATATGCACTTAACCTCCTATATACCTTTTACAAAAATATTTAATCATAAATGCCATAATATTGTAATTTGTAATCATAATTAACACATTAACTATTTATAAAAATACTTAAAATGGACAAAAAAGTGTCGGTCAAATAAATATTGTATGCAGGCACTGGATGTATGCCTAATATAACAAGATAATATGATAGTCTAAATCTCTATAGTACTACTTCTCGTGGACTGCTGATATATTAGTTTAGAGAATCTTGTGTTCTACTATGGAATTTATTGTAAAATTTATATCTTAAAATTTCTATATTACTCTTGAAGAGGTAACATAAAAGCGTGAATAGAAATTTTATAAAGATAAATGATTTCACAAGAGCCTGGTGTTGAGACAATAAGTTAATGTGTACCCTGCGTTTAGATTCAATGGCATCTTTTTCCGCTTTCCTGCGCTTGGTAGATTCTTCAAATGCATCTCGCTTTGAACTTTCTGCCTCAGCCATGGCTTGTTCAAGCTGATCATAAAGCTCATCATTTATACCTCTTTCCTGTTATATTATCATTTACGAGTACATAGTTAATGTATAATCAAATTCCAAACTATTGAGATAGCAAAATCAGGAGAACAATCAGGTAAGAAGGGCTCTTATGGAGAGAAGTGTAGACAGGATTCTGGTGATGACATGTGCCCTATCACCTATTTTTACACTTTGATGCACCAACAAAATGGGTGCATCATACTTAAAAATATGGTGCATCGGGACACTTATCAGTACCAGATGTCTCCTTATATTTTCTCCACAAAAGCAACTTCTCCTGAACCCCACCCAGAAAAACATAAATTTCTTAACAAAAACTCAGTTCTAGCTTTAAAAGTGTACAAAAAATATCGCATATATCCCATTTTACTTACTGGAGCACTGGGAGCTGAAGGATTTTGAACATGCTCTTTGAAAGGCATTGCACCATAGTCAGATTCGATTTCACTACCCTCATTTATTGTATATGTGACTGATGCTGAATCATCAACCACTTCAGTCGAACATGTAGATACTTGTGAGCTTGTGGAAGGACATCTCTTTGAAAACTCACTCCATTCATCAGAGATTCTTCCTAAACTTAACCCACTGACAGGAGTTGACACGATACTGGAATCTAGTGATGAGGTGGATATTCTGCTCCCCTGATTTTCTGACATGACTAGGTATTCTTGAGTTGGAATATTCGGCTGTAATCTGGTAGTCGGTCCTTCACGAGCGGGTCTAGGCATCAAGGAATTCTGTCCAGAATCAGAATTTGTATTTGGTAAGAGCGGCGAAGATGAACTTGAATCACCAAGTCCATCCAGCCTACCTGGCCTGTACGTATTAATAGCAACGTTGGTTACCACATAGATTTATTTAAGTTGTGATCATATCTAACCGTATATTAGGTCCATATAATTCTAATGAATGAACTATTCAAATAAACCCGATAGGCTTGCACCTTAACTGCGAGACACCTATGTGAAGTGTAGACCGTAGAGGTGGCATTTTAACTATTACAGGCGAAACGGGTTATAATATTTTTTTTAAATCAAAAAAAAGGAAAAAAGGAAAGGAAACATACATACATGCTTGTGACACACAAGAGTACAGAGCCAGATATACCTAGTGGAAATGACATTTCCTTTGCATACAAAATGAATCTGACAGCAAGCAGCTGCATGTAAACGTACGTAGATGGCTTTCTTGGACCTCAAGTTTACCATTTTCCTGTTTTCCAAGGTAATGTAAGCACGGGTATGTGATATACATTTATAATTTATTCGATGACAATGCAAAAAGCAAAGCTTCTTTGAAACTTACTTTGAAAAATGCTTATCCGCAGCTGCTCCCATGACAAGCCTTTTAACATTACTCTTAACTATAAATTCAACAATACCTTTTTCGATAGAACCCATTTCAATATAATGTACCTCCACAACCACCTAATTGATTCAAAGATTCACGGTTCCACAACATAAAATTAAAACTAAAAATTTGCATTGTCAAATAAATAAAGAAAAGGTTTATAAAAAAAACCAGTTATGCAGTACCCCTGCTTTCTGACACATCTGATTATATTTCTCGAGAAGTTGTAGCATAGCTTGCCTTTCGGTTTTATGGTATGCTGAAACTTGTTGTGTATACATAATGCCTACTAAAAATTAGAGCAGACATTAACGAAACCGTATAGATATTATCTTACTGTTTACTAAATGAATATAATTAAAATCAATGACTAAAAAAATGAGGCACAAGTATTTAGATATTACCAAAGGGGACCTTGTCTGCTGGTTGGTGAACATGAAGTATGCATATCGTACTACCTCCTCGATTCTCAATCGCCCACTGCAGAGTTAACCGACTATCTTTCAAATCTTTCCCAACAGCCACGTAAAGTTTATCTTCAACGACTATAGGTCGACGTGTTTCCTCAGCAATATCACCCCTAAGATCCATGATGTCTGAGGTGTCAACTACAGGATACATGGATACAGAAGTCACCACAGCCTTATGTAATTTGATATTGTCTTATGTTAAACAGGCCCTACGTACATATATATATGTTCATATAAATCTATTAAACAGACATACAAACCTGTATGTACCAATACATTGCACCAACTATATATCAACTGAACAGATAAAGAGTGTTAAAAATCGAAATGTAACCGAAAAATAAGTTATCGAAACGTTACAGATCGAGATTAGGCCTTGAAAAAAGCTTTACTTGTTTAAATTTGAGCTAGATACATTCATTGACTATGAACCTATGATACATTTATACATGAAGATTTGGACCATAAATTAAGAAGATATATATTTTATTGATAGAGCATTTATGTTGACTTTTGGTGAAATTACAAGTGCAAATTCATGATGGTGGACTCCATCAACTACTTCAATTCATCATCTCCGATCCCAAACACAATATAGATTAAAAACCAGTTAATAATAACTTTGTTTCAGTTTGCTTATGTTTAACGATTCCATTTAATAGGAATATCTTGGAAATAATGTAGGAAAGTTACATAAGGGAATCAACCAACATTTTGTTTAACCAACCATTAGAAGTTCGATAAAGAACCCATTACGAGTAAACTTAACGGGCTATTATTATTATTATTATTATTATTATTATTATTATTATTATTATTATTATTATTATTATTATTATTATTATTATTATTAAATGATTGAGATGTATTATTATATTTGGTTGACATTAATGAAAGGCAAACATCTTTATGTCTTTTGAGAAAACGTGAAAGACGACGACTGATTCAGGGCTATTATTTGAAAGTATATGAAACTATGTATATATAGATATAAATAAAATTAATATTAATTAATTACATATACATATACATATATACGTGAAATTATAGTATAATTAATTAATTTAGTTATACTATAATTGAACATTGCATCTGGACTCTGGTTTTTGTGTTTACAAGGATTGCATGCTGCATGTTGATGATTGTAAGATGTCGTATTGATGATGGGAGTCTGTAGTAACTGTTAAACATGAATGCGTCGTATATGGATAAGTAGGGACGGAACTAGGAATTTTTATATGCATGAGGGCAAAATTTTAGGTTTCCTACTTATAGGCGACTTCTAGATCCACCCCGTGTATAAGGGTCTTTCATTCTCCGTTTGGTAAAAAGAAGATCTTTTATTGAAATCGGATATAATATTAAATCAGTTCATGTTCTAAAGTACTGAATGTATTGAATTTGACTATTTGAGTGATGAATTTCTTTTGACAGTTATATTTCACAATTAATCCGCATATCACACCCTGCAAATTATAGCAGGTTTGTCAATTATGCAAAATAGATGGCTTAGGTCATTCCCAAAGGGAGCCGTCAGCTCACGTCCGTTTCCAACCGACCAAGTGACGCCGATGGCACTGGTTCATCACTTCGCCTCGTCGGTTTTCCTCGTCACAAATCCGACGCGTTTTTTTTGTTTTTTGTTTTTTGTGTAATATTAAAGGTAAATTGATAAACGCAGGACCCAAAAGTTATAATTACAGGTCACTAATGGCATTGGTCCTTCAGTTTTAGTCGGTTT
Organism: Pseudognaphalium luteoalbum; assembly: GCA_963422505.1. Taxonomy (NCBI): domain Eukaryota; kingdom Viridiplantae; phylum Streptophyta; class Magnoliopsida; order Asterales; family Asteraceae; genus Pseudognaphalium; species Pseudognaphalium luteoalbum. The sequence continues at coordinate 101,071,495 of OY730196.1, forward strand.
TTGAAAAAGCTGACATGACTCAATTGATTTCAGTCACTTGTAGTCACCATTGGGAGTGGTCTTACAACTAGTTAGAGAGGTGTAAACGAGACGGGCAACTTGGGAGCTACTCGAATCGACTCGGTATAAGTCGAGCTCAACTACTCAAGTAAACTGTCGAGTCAAGCTCGAAATACTCAGTTCGTGAGCCTAGTTGAGCTTTTTATTTTTTTTACAATCTTACCCACTAAAATACTCAGTTCGTGAGCCTAGTTCGTAATATGTAAATTAAGACATTTACCCTAGCTTTTAATAAACTTCGAGTCTAGTGGGACATGAAAGTAGCGAGTCGGGTCAAGCCAAGCTCAAAGTACTTCAGTCGATTAATAAATTAGGGAGAATTTAAAATTAATACTTTAATGCTGATAACCAAGTCAAGTCGAATTGAGTCGAGCTCAAGGTATCGGTCAGTTAATCAAGTAAGCTTGAAAGTAGAAACTCAATTGAGCTCGAGTCTGACTGTCGAGTTTCGAGTTTGACACTGTATCATTTACAATGAAAGCAAAAGAGTCATTTACGGTCAAGCCACTTGAAACTTACTAAAACAAAATTTACACAGATCTGCTAAAAAACCAGGGGAAGATTTTCTACTACAGATTCGACTGCAAGGTACTGGACAACTAAAACACAAGGATCAAAAAATGTTACTGTACACACAAAATGAAATATATATACCAACTTTTTTCTTAAACCGGTAATATATATATACCAACTTTATCACATTTTACTTGACCTTTTAACCTATACACACGAAAGTAAAAATTTGATTAATAAATTTGAATTAAATGGTTCAACGCTGCTGGAGCCATTCTTGGATGGCAGACCGAAGTGCGAGGTTTGGGACAAGATTAGTGTTGCCTAGCTCAAGGTTGGTCATGGGTGAAGTTTTATTACCACTGTCTAGCCATCCTCTTAAAGCCTCCGCTTCGTAAGTAAATCCATCAGCCGCAACCACCGGATCTTGCATGATTTCCTGTGGATATGATCCCGGCAAGTGAATCTTGTTAAAGGTGAGAGTAAATCATTAAATCAAATGAAGTCATGTTTTTAAAAACGTTACTGTACTTCAAATGTAGTTTTGTAAACATAAATTGATATAACAACTGTCTATAAACCAACAAAAAGAAAAAGAAAAAAGTTCATGGGTATAGTAATACTTAAAAATCAGCTGTTCTGACTTAAACCAGTCTCCCAACCTGCCTGACCTATCCGTTTTACCACCTCTAGTTTTACCCATTTGATTCGTATAGTAATACTTTACTCAAGCTGACTCATTTACATATATTGGCTGAAATTACCCGACCAATATGTTATGTTCCATTACTAGTGATATGATAATACTGAACAAGTGAACTAGTGAACACGTGTGTTACACCAAGTTAACAAGGACTGAAACCTAACCTGAAAGATTGGACACATAAAGTAGTGTGGAATCTGGCAGCGTCCTTCTGAACATAATCTAAACGAGGAAAGTCCACACGAAACCCGCATCGGTTCAAGCACCCTCCATACCTCAGATGCAAGATCAGGCCGATTTTTACGAGCAATGTCACAACAATTCATTGCTAAAAGAGCCAATTGTTGTGCCTGCACAAATGGCCAGTCTCCAGCCGTAGGATCCAAAATATTCTTCAAATCTTCTTTATTCAGTGCATACTGTACTTCCTTGGTCAACCCCAAAGCAGGCCTGCCCGTCAATAACCTTAACAATATAATACCAAAAGAGTACGTATCTGACTTGGCAGTAAGCTCTCCAGTAGTAAGAAATTCAGGGTCCATGTACACAAATGTCCCCTTTGGATCGGTTCTGCAACACATTGATGTGTTATTACTCGAAAACTCATTTTGGGAGAGCACGCGGCATATTCCAAAGTCACTTAACTTGGAAACCAAGTTTTTGTCTAACAGAAGGTTAGCAGGCTTAAGATCACCATGAACGATACCACAAGAATGAAGAAAAATGAGAACTGAACATAATTCAGCAGCAATGCGGATTCTGTTTTGCCATGACAATGGGGGAGTATTGTCTTTGCAGTTGAGTCGATCTTCAAGGCTTCCTCCGGAAAGATACTCGTAGATTATTATCCAAGCATCCGGGCAGGCACCTACTAGGGTTACAAGATTGGGGTGCCTCAGTTTGCTCAAGACGTTGACCTGAAAGGCAAAAAATAAAATTCAATAAATTAATTCTACAGCTCATAAGAAGACACTAGCCGACCAACAAATCAGAAAATCATAGATTCATTTCATCTGATAAACCCCAAAAAATTATGAACGAGGAAGCTGGATGAACATTTTTTACATCGCCTTTGCGTATGATAAAAGCTATTTACAAGATAAAGGCCACGACGAGGTAGAGGTAGCTAAATGAGCTGGTTGGGTAACAAGTCAAAATGCATCTGTGTCATAAAATAGCTACACGTTGGAGTGAATCAAAACAGGTCTAATGCATCTGTGTCGAAGCACTTCTAGTTCTGTGCAAAGGTTATTATATTCTTATAATAATTAATTAGTTTGTGAAACATGACTATATAATTATAAAATTTCTATAACAGTGTAATTGTCTGAATAAACTGATTTAGGTGGATTTATACTCTAACAATACATGTTTAGCAAAAATTTAAGAGGTTTTGTAATAAGAAGTCACCCAAAGTGTATTCAAATGCTTATAACCTCCATTCAATACTTTATTAAAAAAATACATTTAATTTTAAAGAACCTTGTATGTAATCCCATTTGAAACAATAATTCTTTATACTCCGTATAACCCAAGAAAATGAAAAACGTATAGTCCCTGGGTCAAGCCAAACTGACCCAGCTTGGCCCATATAAGAAATTGCTCATTTGCAACTGTTACACAACCTGATCAAACAGGCATTTTTGTCACCTCCGTATTGGCGGTTTTGCCCGATTGTATCCGTAAATACTTCCACATATAAGAGACTAATACATGATTGGTGAGAAAAAAAGATATTTGAAATCTTATAAGACTAAAACAGAGCAAGAGAAAGGGAAACCATCATACCTCCTGCTGAAATTCTGAAGGTCCTTGCAGGCTATGCGAGTGCAACATCTTTATGGCCACTTCAGTATGCCGAACAAAACCTCTGTATATACTTCCATAACCCCCTTCTCCAATCTTAAGAAATGGGTCAAAGTTGCGTGTGGCGTCTTTAATTTCAGAAAACGAGAACTCAGTGTAGAAGTGCGAGACACTTGAGTTTGAGGCTTCCTCTGCTTGCTTCTCCCTCAGTTCCTCTACTAGTCTAAGTGCATCATCACATTCTATCTGCAACTCATCACGTTCCTTTTTGTAATTCTGCAAAAGCTCAACAGCTGAGAACATCTTTTGTTCAAGCTCCTGCACCGTATGGTCACAATCTACAATTTGACTTTCGAGAAATAACTTATGTTCGAGTGCCATACGGAATTCTTCTGCAACTTCATCTAGCTCCTTTTTAACATATTCATGTTCTTCCTTGGTTTTTTCTAGTATTTCATTAATCTCTTGCCTTCGTCTCAATTCTTCAGCATATAAATTTTCGGATGCTCTAACCTACAAGATTGATGGGTGTACACATAATTCAAAGTTAAAACATGTCATACATTCATATGAAATTACCCTTAATATAAAAGTTGAAAAAATTTGTTGTTGACCGAGCCCTAAAAGACATCTAAGGAGTACAATATTTACAACCTATTTTTTGCATAAGATTTTGAACATTATTTATATATAACACATGGTTGTTACATATACACACACACACACACACACATACATATATACATTTAATATTATTGTATAACATATAAATTTAATATTACTGTGTAAAATATATGTAGACATATACATACAGCAAAGGAACTCCCCTTGTGGAAAAGCATGTCACTCTGATACCCTAGCGGTTTATACACATACATATTTTTTATGCATGAAACTATTATTATTTATTATGCCCTAATATAACAGATAATATAATAGTCTAAACCTACATGGCTGTACACGGACTTCATGTGAAGAAAGACATTGATGCATGCATGCATACTTCATTATGATACTAGATTATGGTGACACGAGTTGAGTATCACTGAGCAAATCCACATAAGATTAGCTCCTGGTCACGCCAGCTCGAATAACTGAGTCTATTAACAGTTCACATTTCAGAGTCCATATGTACTCAAGACAGCGCTCAGCCACATTGCCACACTACTCTGGACCATTGATAGTTTAATTTCTAGAATCGTGTTTGTTAGTGGAAAATATAGAACTTTCTATTACTAGTAATTATCATATAGAATATAATCTTTAAGAAGATGAGGTAAGACGGGACTCTAACTCTATTATGCTTATGACCATTCAAATAAAAAAGTATCATAAGTTATTATCATGTAGTGATGACTAACAAACGAAGAGTGGGTACAGTAATGATTGATGGGTTACATGATGCATATCATATGATCGAGATGACATCTATATACAAACTTACGCTTTTCTAAAGAGCTATTTGTTAAAAAAATTTTAAATAAAATCATGAACAAATTACTGAAGATAACTGCTATTAATAGAGCCTTATATTGCAACAACAGCTTGAAGTTTACCCTGCGTTTAGCCTCAATGGCATCCTTTTCTGCTTTCCTGCGCCTGATAGACTCTTCAAATGCATCTCGTTTGGAATTGTCTGCCTCGGCCATTGCTTGTGCAAGCTGAACATAAAGCTCATCATTCACGCCTCTCTCCTGCTATAGTTTTGTGCAACATGTGAATAGATAATCAAGTTCCAACTGCTTAGGATTAGGATTCACAATAGCTCATTCTAACACAAAGATTGAACAAAAAGAAAATCGCATATCAACATATATAATCACACGACAAGAAGATTAATTCACTTACTATGACACTGGAAGGTGACGGATTTTGATAGTCCCCTTTGAATCCATGTGCTGCACTATACTCTGATTCGATTTTGCTACCTTCAGTTATTACAGATGGTATGGGTCCTAAATCATCCACCACTTCAGTCGAAGATGTAGACAGACGTGAACTTACGGAAGGACTTCTCTGTGAAAACCCAGTCCATTCATCAGAGGCCCTTCCTGGATTTAGCCTACTGAGAGGAGTTGACTCAAGTGTGAAATTTGACAATGAGGATGATGTTCTGGTCGAACGAGTGTCAGACATGGCTCTGCGGAAGTCTTGATTTGTATTATCAGGCTGTAATATAGTATTCTCTCTTTCACTAGCAGATCTTCGCGTCACGCCAGTTTCAGAGTTCGTATTTGATGGGAGTGACAGCGGGGACATTGAAACGTCAGGTCCATCCAACCTGCCATGCCTGCATTGAAGTAGTATCATCGTTAGTTAACACATAAATTTAATTAGTTTTGAATCCCTGCTATATAAGGCTGATGAAAGTTCAATGATTTGTTTCAGCAAACTCACACCTACCAATTCAGATACTTTGTTGGTAAATGTGGGAAAACGGGCAGGTCAGGCATGCTGGGAAACGGGCTCAAATCAAAAGGTTTTTTTTATTCGAGTCGAATTGAGCCAAAACGCGTCTTTTCAGACTTTGTTGAATACCTTGTGCATTGAAAACGCACACAATAACATATATATCATGTGACTCTGAACCCAACTGGATTTGTATTATAAATATTATTATTAATTATAATAATCTTCTACTTTTGTCAATAAAGGTTGCACTTTGAGGACTTTTGGCCTGTTTCCCTTTAGCAAATTGCTTTTATGTTACATACCTGACCAATTAGAATAACAAAAACAGCCCAAATTAAACTGTTCACAAGTAAGTGAGCCGAAACTGCCACTACTACAAGTGGGTACCAAAACATATACGGGTGATGGTCAGCTCGTGTCATAACTGATATACTCAAGGGTGGACTATTTGGTTAATTCTCTATAAGCCTTAGCTTAATACAGTAGTAAAGTTTTACATTTTGTAGTCATTTGAAATACGTTTCTACCTGTCTGTGGTATTTGTATCGTATTCATAACTTAAAAAGATGTGGCATAAATTCTTTTTATCCTTGACCTATAATATGTATTTCAAATTATGATGCGACCAAGTGAGTTGGATTTCACTAATATACAAGGACTATCAACGGCTGTAATTTTTGCTGGAAAAACTGAAGACTACTGATGGCGGTGGTCTTCACAATGTAAAAATTGAAAGACTTACAGCACTGGTAGTCTTTTAATTTCCAGCCAAGTTGCTCTCATCCAAATGCAACTACGGTTACCATTAACATGATGTAATAAACTCGTTTTGATTTTAATTTTAAAGCTTGCTTTCGTGTTTACTGTATACATGTTTGTATACAGATACTATGAATTTACATACATACAACACGCAAGAGTAGAAAGCCAGCCTTACTTGGTAAAAATGACATTTCCTTTGCATACAAATTGAATCTGACAAGAAGCAGCTGCTTGTAAACGCACATAGATGGCTTTCTTGGACCTCAGATCCACCATTTTCCTATGTTAGAAAGGTGATAAGTGATAACTAATAAGGTAAGCACAAAAATGTAATATACATCCATAAAAATGCAAACTGTGAATCTTCTTTAGCACTTACCTTGAATAATGCCTGTCTGTAGCTGCCCCCATGACAAGCCTTCTGACATTGTGCTGAAGTATGAATTCAACAATACCTTTCTCAATAGAATCCATTTCAATATATTGCACCTCCACGCGTACCTAATTAATTCACACAATCATGATCCCGCAAAGCAAGGTCAAAAACTGGGATATTGCAGGGTCAAATACAGGACGGATTTAGCAACGATAACAGTTCCCTAGAGATGGAAAAACAGACAGGTTGGATAATGGCTCAAAAAAGGTAATTTTTGGTACCAGGTCAGATCCGATTGGATTAACCCCAAATACTTTTTGGCTAACATAATTGGAATTTTCTTGTAAATAAATAGCAAGTCAAATATGATTACAGTAATCATATTAGTTCCCAAAAAAAACCCTACGCTGTAATTTTTCAAATATAACGAAATTGGGTGACCTATTCGGCCCATTTTATCAATTTATCCGTATCCTTATTAAATAGTTCTTATTTTCAATATACCCAATTGACCCGCCAGAGATAAAACATAACCCGAATCGACCCATTCATAAGTTAATGGGTTGAAACTGCGACCTCTACGTCCCTGAAAGATCATGAAAGTATATAATACCCCTGAGTTCTGACACATCTGATTATATTTATCAAGAAGCTGGAGCATATCTTGCCTCTCCGCTTCATGGTATGCCTCGACTTGATATGTTTCAAGCTGGTTTATTCGAAACTTTGTGCCCACTGAAGATTAAAGTAGACATCAAAAAATGTGTATTAAAAATCTGTGACACTTCAATCCAAGATGCCATATTAATCATGTAACATATACACGTAAAATAAGTGTTTATCGTCCTATTGTTTTCTATGTTAAAAAAAATTGATGCATCTTTTGATTAGCATCACTAGGCAGTCAGAAAATTTTTATACTACCTCTACTACAATTATCATCAACCTGCATAACAATAACATATATCGAACCTATTATCGTCTACTCACAAACGTAAAAGAAACAAAACACAATGAAATGTAAGATTACTCATGGGAATCTTCTCTGCAGGTTGATGAACATGAAGTATACACATCTGTCTATCACCGTACTTATGTAACGCCCACCGCAGAGTTGACTGACTATCTTTAAATTCTTTCCCAACCGCCACGTAAACCTTATCATTATCCACAACTCTGTGACTCGTTTCCACAACAATTTCATCCCTAATTTCCATGATCTCTGAAGTATCAACAACAGGATACCTAATTATCTGATTCAACCTTCGTGCACCATCTACTGATACAGAACTAACCACAGCCATTTCAAACCTAAATGCTATCAGCCATCATACATATAATGATAATTTACACATATGTGTGTAAATTATCAGTCTGGAATTGAAACCCTAAACTTCGATTACACGTTACAAAACCTGAAATTGCAGCCCAAAAAAACTTGAAAATGATTACGAAGACGTTAAAAACTGATGTATTTAGAGAAATTAAATCGATGATATCGAAAAAGAAGTTAAAAAAAAAAAAGTTGTAATGATTGATTGGGTCGTTGAAAAGGGATTACTTGTTTTGAGCTATATAATAACTTGATTGACTATGATACATATATGGATATATAAAATTCAAAGAGAGAGATATACAGATATTATTATAATTATAAATATAAATTTATAATAATGAACAAGTACTAGGTTTCTAGTGTTGAATTTTGAAGAAATTACAGGTGCAAATACTGAGCGGGCTCCATGAAAGCGTGCTTACTTCTCCCAAGGGTTTTAAGCAAATATACGATTACGCGAGAATGGTCCCTGGACTATTTACAGATTGTTATTTTACCTCTGTTTTATTAATCTTTTATTCGATTTTATTTGATCTAACCAAACTTAAGGTGTCACTTTTATCCGGAATCCGAATATTCATCTGATCCAATCCGATTTAGGTTAAATAGACAGGATTATTTGGATTACGGATTGTTTAAACGAATTATGGATTACTTAAATGGATACACGGATAGGATTAAGGATCAAAATTAAACTGTTTGGATACATCCGTATAATCCGAATAAGAATCAAATATATTAAATAATATTTTTTAATAATATATTAGATATTAATGAAACTAATTTTCCAGTTTTTGAAGAACGAGGGTCTACATTTTGGATGCTATGAACTTAAAAAATAAAAGAAATTTAATACTTTTTGGTTGTTTTGAAACTCCTCTTTTGGATTAGATTGATTGGATGTGTATTTAGTTTTGAAACTAGGAATATGTTTTGGATCAAATTGTATTTTAGAAGTTGGAATTGGAATTTGGATGTTATAATATGATATTTTGTTTCATCTTATCTTATGTTTGTTTATATACTTGTTTTATTAAACGTAAATTTAGTCTTATTCGGTATCACACGGTCAACTTGAGCTTATTCCGATGAAACCGTTGAATCCAAAAATTTATCCGAACCATTTAATCCATATCCGATTAATCCATTTCTTATTTGGATTGGATTAAGGATGAACTTGAGATTGTCCAAAATCCGATTAATCTGATCCGAATAATCCGAAATCCGAACAATCCATCTGAATAACACCCCTAAACCAAACGAATACCCCTAATCTTTTTTTTTTCTTTTTTTTTTCTTTCTAATGTAAATTTTGATCATGTTTAAATGTTTGATGTCTAAACTTTAAATAACTGTGTTAGCAACAATAAGTAGTTTGATACGATGTATAGTTGGATGTAAAAAATTTTAATTTCTAATTTCGACTAGTTAAACTGACGATACCAAACAGCTTTGTCTCAACATTGTGCAGGGTGGAGCTAGAATGGGGGCAGTTGCCCTCTCAAAAATTTCAAAATTACGTAAAAAGGAAAAAAATTAATGTATTAATAACAATTGTAAATTTTTGACCCCATGTAGTTTTATTTTCTCCGCACCTGACTTTGTGTCGTTCTAACAAGTCGCTCCAAAACAGATATTTGCATCAACGCAATTTCGATGAGAACCAACAATCTCGGACCAAAACATATTGGTAGAAACTGTAAATTGAAAACTACAGAAGGACCAAATCTATTATTCAACAAAACTACAGTTCCTTGGGTGTGAAGTTTCCAAGCAGTTTGGTCAGCATACGGTCTCCATGAACAAATCAAACACAGTTTTTAGTTTTATATTTTTTTTATTGTAATGTATTTGTTTTTATAATAATACATAATACATAATACGTCATTAAATCGATCTAATCCTTGCCCTCGAAAGAACTTGTTGATTTATTTATTGATCGATAAGAATGAGGTGCGTACAAAGGAATATCTTTATACGATACTAGTAGGTTACCCACGTTTTGCGACGGATTTTTTTTTAAAATTAAGTAAACATAATTTATCAACCGTTGCATATATCTCAACAACATAGAAACATTGTTCATGTTGTTTTCCAAAGTAATTGTAAAATGTAACCATAACTTTTTTATTAAATTTGTAACTTTATAGATTTGTAAATGTGTTTACATACACTTAAAATGATATTATTTTTACCATAATTGTGTATTTTCTTTTCGAATTGTTTGTACTGTCTTAATTATTCGTGGAGCGACGAATACTTAGATACTTATTTTGACAACAAGAGAGTACTATAATAAAAAAATAACATATATATAAAATAATTTTAAGTTAGTACTTATTATGAGAAACTTAAACTTTAACAGTATCAAACAACATATGTGGCTAATATAAATGGTTTGGTATTAACGTGCATTTTATTATTAAGTATTTTCAAGGTGGTGTTAAACTTTGATTCAAGCAATTTAACAATGAAATATATTGTTCGAATCAACTAAACAACGACTAATTTGATCAGTTTTAAAACATTATCCGTCGCATAGCGCGGGTTCTAAAGCATTCAACCAAATGTATGTTAGATAGTATACTCGTGAGTGTGATGTTGAATTCATTTTATAGCCGGGTATGATAATAAAGTTCGATAATATATGGTAGATAGTACAAATATTCGTTGGAGCATATAGGGTCTTTAGTTTTTCATTTAAAAATATAAACAAAAAATATATTTATATATATATATATATATATAGAAATACTATAATCATATTGAATAATTAATGATTATTGTAGTTTCCATGTTAGTTTAGTCGATGAAAAGTAGGGGGTATAATACGTATTTCTCATCTCCTTTTTGTAAGTTTTGAACTAAACTCCCTAAGAGCACGGGGTGTGGTAACACTGTGTTTACAGTGTTTAGGACAGTGTTCTCGAGAATGTTATGAGTTAAAATTTTGTGGTGTGGTAACAGTGTTTTAGACAGTGTTGTGGAATATTTTATTATTTGTTTTATTTATTTGTTTAATGTAATTATATGATTAATATTAGTAGTTAAAAATATATAAATCAAATAAAATACATTCAATTCATTAAAAATAAATAATAAAAATTATAAGTTCTAAAAATTTAAATAAAATACATAATTTAAAAAATCCTAAAAATGATTAATTGCAATACAAGTTAATCATTCATCCTCAACTTCAGCTTGCGTTCCCGATCCAGAAGCATGCGCTAGATTCCATATTTGTTCACGATTCCTCCAAAGATGCTCCACAAGGTCGGCTCTAACAGATACAATATAAATAAATAAAAAATCCTACAAACTAGCTGTTCCAACGGATACAATATAAATCAAATTTGTTTTTTTTTTAATTACGTTAAATGGGGGAAAGTAAAAAAACAAAAACAATAATAACTGGCTAAACGTCGTGCGAGACAACGTGGGATTTCAAACGCTGGACGATAAACGTCTCAAAAACACCGTGTCGGGGCGGCAAAACGCCGTCCGACGGCGTTCTGAACGAAAAACGTCGATGAAACGCAGCTCACAGCGTATACTTTAAATGAATTATAATGGGTATAGATAATAATACATAATAATATGTCATTAAATCGATCTAATCCTTGCCCTCGAAAGAACTTGTATGATTTATTTATTGATCGATAAGAATGAGGTGCGTACAGAGGAATATTCTTTATACGATATGCCTTTCTGGAACTGTTGACGTTGACATTAACTAAAAATACATTAATTATTGTCTTTCCATACGTATAACCAAATAAAAAATAATTGTGTTGCATCAGATTATTCGAAGTATTTTAGCCTTTTAGGGTCAAGTTATAACGTGACACATTGACTTTAAAGACTAGCAGAATATTCCTACAAGTATCGAGTAGATCATATACGTCATTTAACTTTCATTATCTAAGCCGCATAAATTATAAACGGAGGAAGTTTCATGTTCAGGTTACCAAAGGCTCTTGGCCTAGCGGTATGAAATGAACCCCTTCAATTAAGAGGTTAGGGTTCAAGACTTGCTTGAGCTAGTGAGTTGTTAATATTCGTGTTGATTGTATATAATTGTGTGTTGGATTATAAGTTCATGTTTTTTTTAAAAAAAAAAAGTTTCATGTTCGCGATAATTTTTGACCATTTTCCTGACCACCCTGATAACGAGGTTTGAACCTACGGTATGTTATAGGATATTTGAGTTTCTCAATGTGGCTTATATTTATTTTTCGATCTCAATACTTAAATTGAGGATGTTATAATATGACAATTTGACCAACTATTTTCGTTTAGTTTTTATGTGTATATGTACGTATATGAGGTAAAGTTATTATGTATTGAAATGAAGACGTGTTGTGGTTAGACAATAGCTTTCTAGTCCAAATTTCTTAAACATTTATTGAATCTCTATACGAAAACTAGTGATGTTTTAGGCCGTGCGATGCATCATCCACACCCAATCTCAATTACATTGAGAATGATGATAATATTTAATTGACGTAGTGTTGTTTTGGATGCCATCATGATCAGAGGTGAGTAAGAAAAGAAATTAATAAAATCATAACCAAATTAGGCGATAAAACTTAACCGAAGGAATTGAAGATTTGGATAAACGTTGATTCGGTTTGTAAATCTTGATTAACCAAATTAAATGGTTAAGTTATGATTTGAATGTTTTATATGTCAACTATAAACGAATAAACATATATAACCAAACTGAAAACATATCTAAATTCTACAACTTTGTTTCTTCCATCATGCATATCAACAATTATTATGACACTTTCACGAGTTTAACGTTGCGTTTGTCTTGTCGTTGCCCTACTAATTTAGTTATTAACTAGTTTTGCCATAGAATCGACCGATAAATTTTAAACGTTAATCAATCAAGTTGTAAACTGTAACCGATCGATTAAGGTTCTTAATTAATCAAATATCGGATTGTTAAAGCGGATTTAGGTAATCAATAAGCTAAGTGTGTTCAACTGTATGCGCCATGCGGTTAACGTGGTGTATTGTATGCCACTATCGATATGTCTACGTTAATAATTTAAGTGCGACTATGACCCTCAAATATCATGTGGGCCTCATATATGGGCTATGAAACCTTAAAAAATAAATAAATAAATAGGAAGCTTCGTTGATATAAAGTAGCATTAAATGACTAGAGAGCATTATTCAAAGCTAAGACAATACGAGTCAAAATACAATGAACTAAATATCGATATTCATATAGTCTAGACCTATTTAGACGTGCATAAGAAACTTATTATTTGCTTCTATCATATGTAACTAATTTACATAAAAACTTATTATTTGCTTCTATCATATGTAACTAATTTACATAATTTTTATGCGTGTCACATGACATACTTATAAGTTGACACGTCAGTAGAATATATACAATCTAAAGAAATAACAAATTTGTTACATATAATATACGTTTGAATAGTTAAGTACACACCACAAATGTTAGACGTTGGTTTATTGCATTTCTCATCACTCTTAACCCTTAGCAATTCGTAAGGTTACAAAATAGTCTTAAATCCGTAGGCTTAAGTTAAGGATTGATCAAGTCTTTATTATTGACTTGCGATTAATTACTTAATCAACTGTTAAGAAAAGTACACGGAGAATATTCTGATAGCAATCGAACAAAATTAAATGATTTGCTAAATCCAAACTAAGAAAGTTCCAATGAGATGTGCCAAATTAAAACCTCCAGATTGCCACATGGCAAAACATATCTTAAGATTCCTAACTAGTATTAATATCTTTTTGAATATATATAACTTGTGGAATATACTCTGTAATATACTTTTTGTATTTATATTTATGAATGATCAGAAACTTTTTCATGCAAGTTAAATTAGTTTTCCCATTGTTTACAAGATTAATACTCACTAACTCAAAGTGTCCACTTTTACTATGCATACAGGAATTTCTACGATCAACACTTTTCACAAATCAAATATCATTTCTACCCACTAATTTTTTTTTATTGGTTAAATAACAAAGTGACATTTATAATGGCACAATTTAAAATAATAACTTAAACACTTTGAGTGGGATGGAGAGATTAGTTTGCAATTTCAAGTAAAATATCTTCGAATAAGGCTGAAATCGTCAAATCTAATCTGTCTATGCCATACCACCTTAAAATCGTATCACATAAGAGATTTAGCATACTGATTAATTAGATGGTGGACCAACCTAGAAGTAGAAGTAAAAATCTTGTTAAAGACTATGTAAGTATATATAGCTAAGTTTCAAACTGTATATTTTTATAATAATTATAATTAATATTGTTTATAAAACATCCATTTATCATTTTACTATTAATGTATTTATGATTGATGATAAATAATTAAATATTATGATGTTGTACGTATACTTATAGATTTTTATCATAAACAGAAAATGTGCATGTATCGGATATTTAATTAACTTTTATTTACGTACATGAGAATCAACTATGCATATAAGCATAAATTTTAAGTTACTTATATATAGACAGGTTAATATATATGCATTTATTTTTAAAAAATGTATAATTGTACGTAAATTAAATTAGAATATATGAAAAAAGATTGGTGATAGAATACCGACGACCATTTTAATACTCCGTTATTAATAAGTTTTGCATCGATACAAAATATATACAATATACATATACATACATCATAAATAATTATAGAACGAAATTTACTACAAATTCAAAGTAGATAAAGTTAAATGTTCCTACGGATTCTTAGAATTATAGTTGATGGCTTGTCACTGACGACGAATTACTCTTGAATTTACTAACGAATATTATGTTGTCGTCGTGAATCTGTCGATTGTTTGGCAAGTGTATTTTCATCGATAATCCGTCCGTTCTTTTTCAAAAATAAATTACAAAATCCACATATTGAATTTTATACCTAAGCACAAATGATGGACTTAGTGTTGTATTGTCATCTTTGTCATCTTTTGAATAATACTATTGTGATATTCAATATCACCACCTCAGTATAAATTAACTATAAATGGACGATCTAAATTCATAAAAAGGATATGTTTGAGAAAATGCATTAGTTCTCATAATACATGTTGTATTGTCACCTCAGTATGAATTACAATGGATTGAGAAAATTTTAAGTTGCATTTGAAATTTTGATTGAGTGAATACTGTGATTGTTAGAAAAATTGCAATGTAATTGTTTGAGATATTGCACTTTTTGTTATTGTGATAACAGATCTAGCTTGAAATAGAACTTGTGTTAATTGTAATCAAGTTTGTAAATTGGTTTTGAATTGTAATGAAAATATTGGTTGGTAAATATTTTAGAGTTAAATGTTAAATGCTGAAAAATGTTGACCATGTTTGACCAATGACCTGCGGTGCGAACAGAGTTGCGTTCGCAGGGCAGGGCTGCGAGGCGAGCTAACTGAACTTGCTGGCCCAAGCTGGGTTGCGAATTGAGTCAGTTCGCAGAGCCCATCAGCTGCGAACCGAGTCGAGTATTTATGCAAAATTAGGTTTAAACTTAATTAACTTTTGCCATAATACCCATACGAATTTCCTGTGTTTCCAGAGACATTCGAAGCAATCTAAGAGCTAGGTATTGATAGATTAACGTTGGTTTTAATCAATACAAAGCTAAATAGTAATTGATTTCACTAATACTTGTGAAACAAACCGTTTACAATCCGTAAACTAGTATTAAGGGATTTCACACCTTAATACCTAAAACTAACCTCGTTATTGATCCTAATACATACGGACTTACAATTGGTATCAGAGCCTACAGATAGATAAGCGTAGGTTCGAGGTTATTCGGATATTAACGGTTGTTTTAGGGTTGTTTGTACGTGATTTTTTGCGTAAAAATGATCAAAATCAGTCTCTGAAATTTTTTAGGTTAGTTTACATCCGAAATTTTAGTATTTGGATGTTCAAAAGTCTAAAATTTTCGTTTTTAGGGTTTTCAGTCGATTCTGCGAACTGAGTTGCGAAGCGAACCGAGTTTGCGAACTGAACTGAGTTGGCGAACTGAGATTCTGCGAAATGAGTCTGTCCTGCGAAGTGAGTCTGCTTTGCGAACTGAGTCTGCTTTGCGAACTGAGTTTGACCTGCGAACTGAGTTCTCCTCTGCGAACTGAGTTTGACCTGCAAACTGAGTTCTCCTCTGCGTATTGAGTTCAACCTGAGAACTGAGTTCTGATCTGTGAACTGAACTTACTAATTTTTTTTAGTTTTAAATCTCTAGGATTTGCAAAAATGTCTGACATAAGTAAGATAATTGAGATGGAACATGAGGTTGGAAAGTCTAATGTTCCACCTAAATTGCTCCGACTTGAAGACTACTGTGGATGGAAAGACAGGTTCAAATCACACTGTCGATTCCATGATTTGTCAATCTAGATGTGCATCAAGAACGGGTATACTGCACCTACTACTAAAGTTAGTAATAAAATTGTGGTCCTTGCCTATAATCAGATGAGTGATCAAAAAAAGAAAGATTATGAAATAGAAAATAAAGTCCACTCTTCAATTAAGAATAGTTTTCCAAAAGAGATCAACCATCAGTTGAAGTGTTTTCATACGGCTAAACAACTATGGGAAGCTCTAGAGAAAAGATGTGATGGAAGTCCTCAGGTTAAGGCAGGAAGGTGTAATCTTTTGAAGAAACAATTCATAGTCTTCAAAGCTATGAAAGGTGAAGATCTTGATGCATACACCACCAGATACTACCATATGTTAAGTGAGTTAGATGACCATGGCATTACCTATACTAATACGGAGAAGACTGACAAGTTTATTGAAGGTCTTCCTTCGAAATGGGAAATGTATGGAGTTATGCTCAAGGATAACGATGAACGTTATGCTGCTATGTCATTGGAACAGGCTATTGATAAGCTCCGCGAATATGATTTCACAAATAAATCGAGAGATACTGACTCTGATCAGGTACAGGATCCTGGGCTTTATCATGGAAAATCTACTATATCCAATAGTTCAACCAGTTCGACCACAGCTTTATTGGTTGGTGATACTGGAGAAACTGGTGAAATGATATCTGAAGACTTATGTTTTATAACTTCATCTGGAGGTGAAGCAAAAAGCAAGACAACTGGGAAGTCAACTCAAGAGCATCACAAAATGCCCATGAGTGTGAAATCCGCTGAACAACAACTATCAGTTCTTGCTTCATTCGTTGCTTCATACGAAAACTACATCCAGGGTAAGATCAATGATCCAGCTACTTTTGATGAGGATTATGATCAAGTCGACCCAGATGACTTAGAAGAAATGGATCTCCGGTGGCAACTTGCTATGGTGTCAAGGAGAGTTAAAAAATTCTTGAAGCGTACTGGTAGAAAGCTGGTGGGAAATAAAATTGGGTTTGACAAGTCCAAAGTGAAATGTTTTAACTGTCAAAGTTATGGACATTTTGCTAGGGAATGTCAAAGACCCAAAACTGAGAAAACAACAAATCCTGAAAATCAAGTGCTACTCTGTCTTCTAAAGCCTTGGTTGTTTAACAACTGGATGGTTCTTATGACCGGAAAGCTTTAACTGAAGAAGCTCTTATGGCTGAAATTGAAGATCCAATTAAGAATGATGAGACACCATCTTACATGCCTACTGCTGAGGATTATCAAATGAAAATTCCTGAAATGAAGATTCCAGCAGCTGAAGATGATGTGTTAGACTTGGGATCAACTGAAGATCTTAGTCCAGAAGACTTTGTAGCACAAATGGCTGAACTCCAAACTGATAAGAAACGGGTATGTCTTGATGTTCCTAAACTAATAGATGTATGTCAATTAGTGATTAGTTTACAAACCCAAGTTAATGTATTTACTGATTCACATAAGGCTTTATCAATTGAATTAGAATTTGCTAAAATTGACGTACGTAGGTTAAGTGAGGACAAGCTAGACCTTAAGAAGCAGATTAAGTCCTATATGGCAGATAAGACCTTACTTCGAAACACTATTAATGAACAATCTGTGACTATTGATGGTCTTTATTTGAACTTAAAAGACTTAAATGAAGGTGTAGCTGTAAAGGACAAAGAATTAACTGAATCTAAGGTTAAGTTAGTTGAGCTTAATCGTAAGTTTGAAAGTTATAGAACATCTTCTTTGACTATAGACTCTATAATTGATGCTCAACGTAGTGTAAAAGACAAGACTGGCTTAGGCTATAGTGATGTTCCTCCACCTTTTAACGCTAATTACACTACTACTAATGTTGACCTAGAGATGCCTGATGCTTTAGCTAATTCTGATGTTCAAATACCCAAAGAATCTGAAACTTCTAAGATACAGAAGGATGTTCTTAAAGAACAATCATCTAATATTGGTAAGATATCAGCTTCCACCAATGTACAATTTGTCTCGGGTGGGATGCTGAATGATATCAAAAGAGATGATAAGGTTATTAAGGAACAAATTGATGCACCTTTAGTGTCTAAGACTCAGATTAAGAATAAGGCAAAAGACGTTAAGTCACGGAAGCAGATGTCTTGTTTTAAGTGCTACCAAAAGGGGCATGTAGCTTCTTGTTGTCCTAATAAGAAGTTGGAAACTGTACATAAGCCCGTGAATAATGAAAAAACAAAAGTTGTAGATAGGTCTAGTGCTAAACCGGGGTTGAGAATTAAGCCTGTGACTAAACCTGTAAACATGTTGAAGAGAGACAGTACAAATAGTGTCTCATCTCCTAAACCTAAGAGATCTTATACTCAAAGTGATAAAATTTTCAATAAACCTAGAGATAAGACACCTTCGAGGTTTAGGACTCCTAGTAGAAACCATAGTCAGTTTGAAAATGGTTCTACCTCACGTGCACATGAGTATAGTAATATGCCTAGGTGGTCTTCTACTCACTCTCCTCATAGGCATAAGACTATTAATCATCAACAAGCTCAACCTCCTGTAAAAGTGACCAAGACTCCCGATGGGAATAGTTATGATTACCTTAAGGAATTTCATATTGTTGATGATTAAGGACAACCCAAGACCGTAATGGCTTGGGTCCCTCTTGAAAACTAACTGTGTACAACTTGTCATGTGCAGGAGCAGACTGTAAACAAAGATAACTGGTGGTATGTAGACAGTGGATGCTCGAGACACATGACAGGGGAAAGAAGTCTACTGATGGACTTCAAAGGTGGTTTGAAACAGCGAGTAAACTTTGCTAGTGATAAAGGAGGAGTAATTATGGGAAAAGGAAAAGTTTCAAATGGAACTTTGACTCTTGAAGATGTGAATTATGTTGAAGAAATAACTCACAACTTAGTGAGTGTTTCCCAAGTCTGCGACAAAGGTCATCCAGTTCATTTCAATGAAAAGGAAGCCTTAGTCCTGAAGATTGGATATTAATGAGGGCACCAAGGAAGAAGGACATATATGCTATCAACATTGGTGCTCCGGTTACTTCAATGGAGTCTACATGTCTATTATCCAAGGCTTCACTAGCTGACTCTATTCTATGGCATAGGAGAATGGAACACTTGAACTTTCGGAAAATGAATTACATAACCAAAAATGGTTTAGTTTTGGGTGTGCCACATAAACGTTTTGAGTTTGAAGACATGTGTGTTTCTTGCTTGAAAGGTAAACAACATAAGAAACCACGCAAGTCTAAAACCGAAAAATCAATCTCCTCGCCATTTGAATTGCTACATATGGATCTCTTTGGCCCAATAAGCAAGAGAAGCATAGGTGGCAAATGGTACTGTTTGGTTGTTACAGATGATTTCTCTAGATTCTCATGGGTATTCTTTTTGAAATCTAAGGATGAAACTCCAGGAATGCTTATGGAGTTCTTTGATTTAGTAGAGAATGTCTATAAAACGAGAGTTAAGAGGATTCGTAGTGACAATGGTACAGAGTTCAAAAATTCGACGTTGAATGTTTATTGCTTAAGTAAAGGAATTCAACATCAATTCAGTGCACCATATGAGCTACAACAAAATGGTGTTGCTGAAAGGAAGAATAGAACTCTAATTGAGGCATCTAGAACCATGCTTGCTGATTCAGGGCTTCCGGTCATCTTTTGGGCAGAAGCGGTGAATATAGCATGTCATGTTCTGAATAGGTGTCTGACTGTTAAAAAGCATAAAAAGACATGTTATGAACTTTTGAACAAAAAGAAACCTAATTTGAAGGGATTTGAGCCCTTTGGTGTATCATGCACCTTATTGAAGACTAGTAATCAACCTAAGTTTGGGGAAAAGGCTGACGAAGGATATTTCCTAGGTTATGTTCCTAATTCACCAAACAAGAAGGTTTTTAATAAAGTCATTGGTCGTGTGGAAACTATATATAACATTGAAGTTACCAGTTATACTCATGACAAACATAAGGGATTAGATTGACAATTTGATTATTCAGATCTATTTAAATCATTTAAAATCCCTATAAGTGACTATGTGGTTAATTCAGAAATCCTGGAACATTTATTGTATGGTGATGGGGACACTAGCCCTACACATACATCAAATGCTTCTACATATGGGACGTCTGTAGATAAACCATCTACTAGTGCTTCAGAAGAGCCCTCAGTGGAAAAACCTTAAAAGCAAGACAAGCTGTCGAAAGTTACTCAAAGGGTATTGGATAATATCTTTACCCTTACAAGGGAATTGAGAGAAAGAATAACTTCTGATAAGATGTATAGTACTGATGAGGATATGCCACCATTGGAGGAGATTGACACCAATCTGGATGATGAGATACGTGTTGAACCAGTAACTGTGACTCCAACAAGTAAGAATCATCCTTTGGAAAATATCATTAGTGATCAAGACATTCTAATGTTAACCGGGAGTCAAGCTAAAGCTAGTAATTCTGAATACACCAGCTTATACGTGTCAATCAAAGAAACTGGGATCACCAATAAATGTCTTTATGCATGCTATATCTCACAAGTTGAACCTAAAAATGTTCAACCGGCGCTAAAGGAAGGTCATGGGTAGAAGCTATACAAGAAGAATTGACTCAGTTTACAAAACTAAACGTTTGGGAGTTGGTTGACTTACCTTCTGGTGAATATCCAATTGGAACTAAATGGGTCTTTAAGTGCAAGAGAGACGATCAGGGTATTGTTACTCGCAATAAAGCTCGTTTAGTGGTTCAGGGTTTCAATCAAGAAGAAGGGATAGATTATAATGAAGTATTTGCACCAGTTGCTAGGCTTGAAGCAATAAGGGTATTCTTATCATTTGCAACTTACAAATAAATTAAAGTGTATCAGTTGGATGTTAAGAGTGCCTTTTTGTATGGCAAAGTACAAGAATTGGTGTATATCTCTCAACCTCCAGGGTTTGTTGATCCAGATTATCCAGATAGAGTATATCGGTTGAATAAGGCTCTATATGGATTACACAAGCACCTAGGGCATGGTATGAAACACTATCAAAGTACCTACTTGAGAATGGATTTACAAGAGGTTCAATTGATATACACTTTTCGTTAAATGGAAAAAGAATGACTTTCTGCTTGTTCAAGTATATGTTGATGACATCATTTTTAGGTCTTCTCACGAAAAGATGTGTTAAGAATTTGAGAAAGTCATGCGAAAAAAGTTCGAGATGTCTGCTATGGGAGAGTTGAATTTCTTCTTAGGATTACAAGTTGATCAAAAAGAAGATGATATGTTCATTCATCAAACAAATGACACTTATGAACTGTTAGAACGATTTAAGATGGATGAAACGCGTGTATATCATACTCCTATTTCAGAAAATCACGGACTTGGTCTGGATACATCGAGTGACAAAGATGTGGATCCTACTCTTTATAGGGCCATGATTGGGTCACTAATGTATCTTACTGCATCTAGGCCTGATATAATGTTTGCAGTATGTATCTGCGCAAGAATGAAGCTACTCCTAAAGAGTCTCATATGCAAGCAGTTAAATGAATCTTTCGCTACCTCAGAGGGAAACCGAAGCTGGGACTTTGGTATCCAACTGGAGGAGACTTAGATTTTATTGCTTACACTGATTCTGATTATGGAGGATGCAATCATAATAGAAAGTCCACAACTGGTGGATGTCAGTTTCTAGGAGGAAGATTATTGTCTTAGCAGTGCAAGAAGCAAACCTCAGTAGCTATTTCTACGTGTGAAGCTGAGTATGTTGCAGCAGGCAGCTGTTGCTCTCAAGTGTTGTGGATTCAACAGCAAATGAGAGATTATGGATTAAACTTGACCAACACTCCGATGATGATTGACAATGAATCCACCATTTCAATAACCAATAATCCTGTAAAGCACAGCAAGATGAAGAACATTGATATTCGTCATCATTTCATAAGAGATTGTGCTGAAAAGAAGCTTATTAAGTTAGTCAAGGTTCCATCAATGGACAACTTGGCAGACTTGTACATAAAAGCTTTTGATATGAATCGTTTTGAGACATTGGTTCAACTGAACGGAATGAGGAATCCTGAATAACTAGTCTTCCAAAGGATATGTAATAGTAGGTTTATTTATGTCTTATAATAAAATAAATAAAGGGGGTATGACATTCATTTGCTTGTTACCTTAGGGAAATCGCCTCCGATAAAAGAACATCCGTAGTTCTTTCAGAAATTGTTTAAGTTTTTATTTGCAAAAACTTGGGAGATGATAGTACATTAGGAGAATAAGCTTAAGAATAATTACCTTAAGTATTAAGTACGATGTGTTAGTAGATTCCTATAAGTCACACTAAGATAACGATTTTAACTAGGACTTGACTTATATTTATCTTATTATACACCTATATCCACTGATTATAACCTGTCTTTTTACTTAACAAGTGATAAGAATAACTTAGGTCTAGTCAGCTTCATCATACGATATATTGGTAGGCAGATTATGCTAAGATTTCCGAGCAGTTAAGAAATGCTAATTTCCCGTGTCTTATCTTTTGTGAAATTGATATACGATGTATGACTTATGTCTTAATTGTTGAATGATAGTACTGTCATGCACTGTTATCTAAGACAAAAACAAAAAGATACAATGTATCAAAAGTTTAAAAGGTGAGTTATATGTTTCTAAAGAGCATAATTTAGTAACTTCTACCTTACATATGAAAGATACAAAGTATCTAGTGTCAAGTGTATGTTATATGCTTCTATAGGACATTATTTAGTAACTCCTACCTTACAAATAAAAGATACAGTGTTATGTGTTGTACTTGAGTTCCTCAGTATGTTGTATAGTGAAAAACACTAGATATTGTTCACATTAACAATAAAAGGTTTGCTCATAAATTTGTGTATAATTTGTTTATGTGGATCATAATATCGGTAATCGTCTTGAACTATCTATGACAAATGAACATTCACCTTCGTGAATAATAAGTTCTAAAGAAATAATAAGTTATTTTTCAATAATGTGTTATATCGTGTGGATAAAGGTAACTAAGATATAATCTTATAAATATGAGTTTATTACTGGTTAACGTTGTGATTTTATTGTGCTTATATGAATTTCATGAGGTATGTATACTAACAATCATCTTAGACTTATTATAAATCTAATAAGTCTAGCTTATTCTTTCTTATATGAACCCTAAGCAGATAAACTCTTAATCTTTGAGCATGATTTTTTTTAATATGTAATTTAGTTTAAGTTTATGTTTATTTTTATTATTGTAATTCGTTGCGTTATGAATTAATAAAGTTTTATTTTTAGAGTTTATATTATGTTATCATTTGGAATTAAGTTAAACTGAAATTTATTGTTCCGTATTGAATAAATGTGACAAAAACGCGGTGGAAAGTTAAAAAGTTTGACTAGTAACAATAAATAAAAGTCCAATTTAAATTTAAAGCTAAAATCGCATTTTTGGTCATACCTGGGAAGTTGACCAAGTCAAACTTGCGAGGTGAGCTTAGGGTATAAAAGGGCTAAGTCAAAACGAGTTCACCCTCACTTTCCACACATCTCTGCGAAGCGAAACCAAACACCCCTGCGAGGCGACTTCCTGCGATGCAAACCGACCACGGTTTTTGATCTATTTTCGATTTTCTAGAACGAGGAAGGGATTTTCACTTCGTAGATATTATTCAACTTTCGATTACGCATCTTCTGAAGTAAGTTTCACACTATTTAATTGATTATTTAGTGGTTAATCGCTCATTTTACGTTTTCGAATGTTTCGGTTTAGTTTATCACGGATTTACATCAAATTAGTGATTTAGAAAACCTAAAACTAGTTTCTAATGCTTAATCGATGCTTTATGTTCAGGGTTTAACAGTTTAATTGTTTCAAAACTCGATCGATCATTAATTTTGTTCGAAGAAATTGATAGCCGTCAGTTCTGCGAAGCGAGATTCATCTCCCTTCGCAGCCCGCTCCTGCGAAGCGAGTTCAATAAACTTCCCAAGCTCAACTCTATCTTTAACATATATATCTCAAGAAGGAATAAAAGCCGTGGGTTTTGATTTTGGATAACAAAGTGAAAGTGGGTTTGGCAACCCCACTTCTTTCTCTGACATGCAAAAGTGAAACTGGGATTAGGAACACCACTTCTTCTCTCTGACACCAACAACAAAGTCGGGTTTGGGAACCCCGACTTCAAATAAATGCAAATTTTAATTTAACTAAAATAGAGAGACTTAATTAATATAAAAGTCTCGATATATAACTATATATATTACAAGTATTTTACACGACAAGAGAAGACTCGATCAATTATATTATGGACTAAAAGAAGTTCATTTTGAAGTAAAGAAGACGTTGGAACGGATACATCATAATCTTTATAGCTGGTTATGATAAATCATCCGATAATTTTGAAATCAAGAAGACGAAGATGATCATGATATCAACTTGCTCGATCTTTGTGATTCCGCAATTCTTAAGGTTCGGCATGCCTAGTGAAAATAATGTTTCCTTTGCATATAAATTGGATCTGGCATGAAGCAGTTGCTTGTAAACGTACGTACGTAGCTTTTGAAGACCTGATGTTCATTCCCCTGTACGTGTATATTTTTAAACTCAAATAAGCACGATCTTAAATATAATTAACATGATTAATTACGTACTTACTTGCATCAAAATGTAATAATTTATTATAGATTATATATTATGTGTATCAAATTTTCAAAACTTCTACTATTTGTATCCGACTTTTGATTACTGTAATCTGTATGTAATTTAGATGGCACATATAGTGGCATCTAGGTCATCTACGGCATGACATCCTAGCTTACATATTATCACGTCACAAATTAATATACAAATAGCAATATAGATATTTTGAAAAGTCAACACATACAATACATTTTCGATCATAATTACATTTTATAACACTTAAAATTACTCATCTCTACGCAAGACGTAAAATTTTTGACAGTTTACCTTAAATACAGTCTGTCTGCTGCTCCTCCCATGACAAACCTTTTGACATTGTGTTCACGTATGAACTTAACTATACCTTTCTCTATAGAATTCATTTCAATATATTGCACCTCGACACATAGCTAATCAATGCAATTAGTTAAAATACGAATTTATCTTTGAAAATTGGGTAAAATAACTTGTTTCGCCAAAATTTAATGTTTCGCTGAAACTTCGAGTAGGAATGATTTGATTGCCGGTCGCGAAACAGAAAATATATCAAAAAAATCTCTTTAGAGATGATAATGTACGTTCGTTGATCAAATTTAGGACTTAGTGTATGGAAATGTATCAAACTTTGACTAAATGTCTATTATGTGTACCCAACTTACATTTGCTAATTTTAATGCATCCAACTTTCAAAAAAGATGTTTTGATGTATTTTAATGATGTGTCATTCGTATAGCGTGCCACATGGCATACGGAGAGAGTGACACGTCATCGACACGTCATCAAAATACATCAAAACATCTTTTTTGAAGTTGAATGCATTAAAATTAGCAAATGTAAGTTGAGTACATACAATAGATATTTGATCAAAGTTTGATACATTTCTGAACACTAACCCTTAAATTTATAGTTTGAAAAATATACCATACCATTAGTTTCTGACATATTTGGTTATACTTGTCAAGAAGCTGGTGCATATCTTGCCTCTCCATTTCATGGTATGCCGTGATTTGACGTGCTTCAAGTTGGTCTATTCGAAAAGAGTTGCCCACTGAAACAGATTGATTATAATTTTGCATCAAATCTACAACTAGTATATACGTATTAATCCAACTGAAGTTTTATCACTGATTGATAAATGTAACTAATAGAAAAGGGGATTGAAAAGGAGATTACAAATAGGGATCTTCTCCGCGGGTTGGTGAACATGAAGTATGCAAATCTTTCTACCTTCTGAATTATCGATCGCCCACTGCAGAGTCCGCATACTCTCTTTTATATATTTACCGACCGCCACATAAATCTTCTCTTCAACAGTATTGTCCATGATCTAGCTAGCTAGCTATGGGATGTCAACAACACGTACGTTGTCGATTAATTGATTAACAAGAAAACAGACTTAACTTGACGCTGTTAGTTGAATAACAAGTAGTAAATTTAATTTAGTGATATGATACACAATATTGATGCACATATACCTGTTGCTTGTCTGAAGCGAATATATATAGAGAGATGTATACTTATTTTTTCGATCAAACATGTGACTAGTGTTGAATATTCGGAGAACATATTTTGTCCTTGATCTATCTTTCCCTTTCACCATTTGTTTTAATTTTGTGTTTTTGTAGTTTTCTACGTGGCAAGATGTAACGTTCAACTTTAGTTAATTACCAATCTATTTCAATCATCGAAAATTGAAGATGACTCCGAAAACTTGAATGATTATTAGTTTATTATAATTACCGTTGGTTTGTTCAATTGTTCTCACCTGAGATGACGTACGTGTATATAATATACATGTAAATCAGTATATATGTAATGTAATATGTGATCATAATAATATAATGTAAATTTTGTTATCGAAAAAGAAAGTAAAAAAAGGAAACTTGAGGTGATTTCAATCTGGCTAAATGCAAATAATGATGATTGACTTGGATTAGATTACCTAAGTTAAGATTTAGGGGTGATTGGTTGGGGGTATTAAGGGGTGGGTAATGGAAAAGATAATGAATAATAATGATGTTTGGCTAATGCAATTAATCATTACCCATTAGTAGGTAATCGCCCATTCCCTATCAAATTGGGGGTATTGGGTATCAATACCTCATCATACCATATAGTAACATTTATATACTTATCTTAACTCATTAACCCACTAAACCTCAACAATACAACCTGTTTAATGTTCAAGATCGGACTCGGGTTAAGATTCGGGTTAACGGGTCGACCAATCAAACCTAATATTAGCCCATTTAATTTGACTTGTTTTACCAGAAACCAACGAAACAACCCCAAATTCTTCAAACCAACATGCCAACCTATTAACCTGTTTGACCGTTTAACCAAACAGTTATGAATGTCGTATCCGGATTGGGTACTTTTGACCCATCGATTGGCTAACCCGGAACTTGTATCGCGTTTAATTTTTAAGTTGAACTCGGGTCAAATATTCGGGTGAACTAAGGTCAACCCACCAACCCAAAAGTAACCCATTATTTTAACTCACTTGACCCGAAATCAACCTAACAACTCAGTTACTCGTTTACGTAAACGGGTCAACCTACCAACCCAAAAGTAACCCATTATTTTGACTCACTTGATCCGAAATCAACCTACCAACTCAATAACCCATTTGACCCGTTTACCTAAACGCATAATAAAGATTGTGTGTGGGTTGAGTACTTTTGACCCATAACCCATTTGAAATCATGCTGGATTTGTGTCCGGTATTTTGATCCCGTTAATTTGACCCGACCTATCTTGGTACTCCTACTCATATCTATACGAACCAAGCAATATTTGTGGCATAGATAATACTAAGAAATGCTCATTGCATTGCATAGTATTCCCTATCCATTTCCTTTTCTCATTTCCCATTTCGAACCAAGTGCACCCTTAGTTAACTTTGAAGAAAAATGGTCTTAGACAACTCTAATTCGTTAAATCTAATACTACTACTACTTATAATCATTTTATCATGCTATCAAAGTAATTTTTTAATTAAAAATGAAGAATGCAATTGACAGAATATATAAGATGAGATACGTTGGGTTATCTATATTTTCAATTTAATAGTAGTAAAACTAAAAGAATATAAATTAATGATAGAATTATGATGATTATGAATTTATGATCATGTGAAGCACTACTGTTGTTTCGATTTGTTATGAGTTTCAGTCGTGGATGAAATAGCAATAAGATAGATAAAGAAAATTGATCAAAAGCCCACAATGTGATGAACTAATGTTTTTGTGTGTATGGTATTTTCAAGTCATCAGAGGCCCTCAAATCATCAAAAATAAAAAGAAAGAGAAAATATTATTCCATCTAGAAACTAAAAAAATTCCAAGTAACCAATATATGTTAAATAAAATAAAAAAAGCCAAGTAATTATATTACTTATTTTCAAAAATATCTGAAAGTTTGTTACCTACATTCACAATAAATTGGATTTGTTATCTATCTCGGCATAAAAGTGAAAGTTAGTTGCCGATCAATAGCTTTAACCCTCGATTAAATTTGTTATAATTTAATTTTATGTGTTCACCTTATACACAGTCTAAAAATGATAATGCATTACATAACAATAAATTAGTTATGATTTTACTTTTAGATGAAATGTTACCTTATTTAATCTTTCAGGTGTATGAAAATTTGCAGTTGGTGCATAAGGTGATGAAGTGAAACTTTGAAAAATAATTTAGAGTCTCCCTTTATTAATTACTAATAATAAGGATCAATACATAAATTGTGTCCAGTGAATCTGTGATGAGTAAATTTTCCGATTGAAAATAAAAGTAGTATTATTTTCATCCTATAAGTTTTTTGAAGTAGAGATAATTGGTCCCTGGGTCTCTTTAACTAGAAGTATACACATGCTCACCCAAGTACCAACCAATAAAACAAAAGTAAATAAAAAGACTTAAACTAGGCATAGTAGATGCATCCAAACGATGAAGCTTATCATCTGGGTACATCCTACTAGCGCTCCACCCTCACCACATACTTTTCTAAGTTACTCCTCCTCTTGGGGAGTCTCATGCTTCCAAAATATTTACAACAATTACAATGGTAAAAATAATAATAATGATAATCAGATGAGGGCTCGAGACACGGTTATTGGCTTCGGGAAGTACAAAGGGAAGATGTTAGGGACGTTGTCGTCCGAGTACCTGAGATGGATGTCGAAGAATCTGAAAACGGATAATTCCAAGCTATGGGGGAAGCTAGCAGAAGATGTGTTGCAGGATGAGGTATACGCGGATAAAATGGAATGGGAGGTGGCTGAGAAACTCCTAACCGGGGACCTGCAGGGTGGCGCAGGTGTCGGTGTAGCTGGGGAACTGGAAGAAGTAAGCAAGAGGTTTGGATGGGATTACAATGATAAAGTTGGATGGAGCAAAGTCGATTTTCGGTTGTTGGGAACATCCATGGGTGGCCGCTTACCCAGGATCCGGGTTCAGGATGATCAGCACTACAAAGAGTTGGAGATGAAGGACAAGAAGATATATGTATGCGATGTAGGTACTGGTGCGGGTGTTGAGAGAAGGAGAAGACGAGATAGGGTGGCAAATAAAAGGGAACAACATCAGATTGTTGATGTTCGAGGGAAAAAGGAAACTGAAGAGGAGGTGAATAATAGCAACGATAATACAGAAAGACACAATGATGCGGATGAGAATCCTGAGATGGGTAGGAGGCGTAAGTTTCCAGGGAGACAATCTCTTATTGACAGGGTGCGGGTGCATGGTCGGGTGGAATAGATGCTACCTGCTGCGTTTTCGACTTGCTAGCTATTGATTTTTAGTTTATTTTGTCGGTTATTTAAGACTAAAACGACCGAAATGAAACATTTTCGATCATTAGAAATGCATCACCCGTCTGATTATTTCTGAATCCTATTTCGAACATTATCATTTTTTATACCAGTTTGGGTTGGTATGGTGAAAATTTTGATCAAGAGGCTATGGTTATGGTTATGAGGCAGACATAGTAAGTGGCTACTGAATTGGGGCACAATTCCAGCTTTGGGTATTCATAATTCTAACATTATTTTTTATAGATCCATCATGTTTATGCAGTAAGCAGTTGTACCATATAAATAAATAGTTGTACATTACGGTGGATGTATAAAAAATAATGGTGGAAATATCACAGACATTCGACTTTACTCTCATTTAAAGTGTTCCTTTGGATCATTGGATGTAGTTTAAGGCTTATCTTTCTCCATATTGAACACTAGACTAGATGAGCCTTAATGGGCCGACAGATTCCACTTAAAGAAGCCCAAATGCTCTGTTATATCAAGTTATCATTTATCAACTAAACTCACTTTCGATCTCCAATTTATTATACAGAGGATCTTTTTCATTAATTCACTTGTTGTTCTATTTTTATTACTTTATTATTTTATTATAAGAATTATGATAGATGATAGATAGATGTAAGTTGTTATATCTCAAAAACTATTTTATGCTGAATTCGAGCTCGGTAAAACGGAATTCCATCAATAACGTTTAGTGTAAACCAATACTATAACAAAAGTTTTAGCTAAAAAACAAAGTAAAGTAACTATTTAAGAACTAAATGTAAATAGTAGTAGTTGGGTATAGTACTAGCTACTCCGTATTTAGCTAGATGATGTTTTGTCTGTAAATTATTGTTAAGTAGTAGTAAGAGCATGCCTAACGTAAAAAGTTTTACAAAGCTTTTTTTTTTGACACATCATCAACTTCTAAAAAAACTTTAGACAAAAGCTTTATCTCCAATAAAAAAAGCTTTTGTAAATTTTTCTTTTGAAACTTACACACACAATTTGGTAAAAAAGCTTTTTCTCAAAAGCTTGAGATATATCAAGCTTTATATATTAAAAGCTTTTACTCCAATGAAGAAAAGCTTTTCCAAAGACTTTTTTTCACAAAAAAACTTTTGATAAAGCCTTCATTGGAAGTGTTTACCTCAAATATAGATTGGTTGCAAAGGAAATTTGGTCTGTTGGACCCAATCAATAATCTATTAGTGTCATGTTGTAATTTGATTAGGGTTTATTATTTCGTTATGTATTAAACTTTATATTTTTTACTATTGTATGAGTTGAACTTTAATAAAATTTATTGTATGCATTGAACTTGTAAATAGAGAAGTTTCAATTTTTTACCTTACGCAAAAAGAAAATAATACATACAATAGATCATATTTACAACAAAGTTCAATATATACAATAGAACAAATAAAAGTATGTCATATAAAATAATAAAAAATTATAAAGTTTAATACATAACGAAACAATAAACCATATATATGGTTATTTAATTCAAGAAAAGCATATTAGTGTCAAGTTAATGATACTTTGTTTGTCTTTAGGAGTGAAGAAGATTATTTGTCTCTAATGGAAAAGATTACCAAAATCAATAATTTTAGAGTTTTAGGTGATTACCAAAATATATACTCCATGATTAATACACAAATATGGTCCCAGTCCTAAACTAAGTTTGATTGAGGTTGCTAATATTAACTACAAATGATCAAAGGGTCGATAATATGACGCGTGACATGTTTGCTTTTGTTAATAATTAAAATTAAAATATGTTTTGGGCAGGTAAACCAACTCCATGATAAACTAATGAGTCATTATCCCGATTGTGTGTTGCCATTTTCCCTACCATCAATCATTAAAGTGATTAGCACTTGTAATTGTATATAAATAACACTTTAAAGTCATTTGACTAATAAAAGTCTAAAAACTTGTATATTTATTTATGTTAAGAGGTAAGTTCAAAAAAAAAATGATAAAAAAATGGAGAATGAAGGAATCAAAATGATTGCTTCATTTCAAAAATCCATTTTTACTCTTTTTAAAAATAAAAAAAAATATCTCACAAACCGTATGTCTATAAAATATAAAAATTACATATTCGGAATCAGCGTCTTTTTCTATTCGATTCGAGATACAACAACATATACTTTCGACAAAAAATGTTTTCATTTTTATTGGGTTTTAAAATTTTGTAATGTGAAATCACATGTGATTTAACACTAAAAAATAATCACACCCGCTTATATATTCGATTAAACTTTAAATTCAAATCATTGATGATCTAAAACGATTAAAATATGAAAAACTAAGTTGTAATCACATACGATTGAACATTATAGTATCAAACACATGTGATTAAAGAGTAATAAAATACAGATTTTCAAATCATTGGCTATAATTGTTGGAATACTGTCAAATATCATAACTAATTGGTAAGTATATCATTAAAAGTGGAGTCCTTTTTGAGTCGCCCTCAATGAACAGTTAGAAAAATAAATAAGAGAGATAATATTAATTGGAATTAATATTATTAGTTTGTTAATTGAATATTAATTAGAAACTAAAGAAAATTGTGGAAGCATGATCCAACCGCCGGTTGGAAGTTTTAACCGGCGGCTGGACTGAGGAAAGGTTGAGGCGGTGGAACGGTTGGAAGAGTATTCTGGAAACACCATCCAACCGCTGGTTGGAAGGTCCAACCGTCGGTTGGATGACTAAACAGGTTGTCCCACATCGGCTAGAGTGTGAAACTCAAGCCTTCCCTCTCCCCTATAAATAGGGACCTACCCCTTAACTTTCTATGGACTTTTGAATTGAATAGTTTTCAATTCTTCTTCTCTCTTTCTTATTCCTACTCCTTATAAGAGTTTTACGACCTAGAGTCGTGACCATAGGAGACTTAGGAATTCTCTTAGTTCTTTTAGGTGTGAACCATTAGATGTGTTCTAGTTTAGGCACTCGCCTCCGAGTAAGAAGGTTCTGCAAAATCGTCTACACGTGAGAAATTTGTTTTCTCAAAAGTTAGTATTTTCCTCTTTATCTATTTGTTTTATTGTTTTTATTTATTCAAGTTAAGATCCCTTAGGGTTTAGTTTTCTTAATTGCCTTAGATTAATTTTTGTTATAATTCCGCTGTGTATATTAATCTAATTAGGGAATAGAAAACCCAACAATAATTGTATACTACGTAATTTAGTAAAAATCAAGTTGAAATTATACATCATTTATCATATATCAGTAAATTTCTCATCAAATATCAATTTTTAGATTAAAATCATATGTGATTATATAAAAAATCATATGTGATTATATAACAAATCGCTTATGATTAAATGTACAAATAACAATCACATGTGATTTTTAATGAAAACTAATGTAATCTTTAATTTATATTTATAACTATTAATGTGGATGAATATTAAGTTGTGATCACATGTTAAATAAAATATACCATTAATAAATAATCATGAACAATTTTTTTTTTCTATCATAAATCACATGTAATTATATTGTCAGATTCGGTAAAAAATGAAGAAAAAAATTCATCGAAAGTTTAGCTTATGACATCTCTAAACCAAGAAAAAAAAGACACTGGTTCTGAAAATGTATTTTTTATAATTTATGAACTTATGGTTTGTGAGATAATTAACCATGAAGGTAATTATATAATTCGATTTTGTAGTAATGGAACAATCCTATTAGTTTTCTCATTCCCTATTTTTTTGCATTATTATTATAACCCACCTCTCTATATTAATATTAATTTAATTTATAAAATAAGTTTTTTTCTCTTACTTTTTACTTATGCCACATAATCTTCTTACCCTTTTTTAAATAACTTCCTAATATGCCACATTATTAAATTAGTTTTTTCTTAAATATTTTTATGATTCTTTAGAGGTTTCATCTTAAAAGTCTTCAAAATTCTAAAATACCTAACAAAGTATTTTTTACTATTATATTATCTGAAGAATCCTAATTCAATTTTATTATATTTTATTAATATAATAGCTTTTTGAATTTATACATTAAAATTAATAAATAATAATTCTCCCTACAAAAAAATTTAATTCATTTTCCTACTGACATCTCATACATTGCAATCATCTAACATTATTATCATCATAAAATTAAAATATTTACAAAACAAAGTTTTTTTTTGCTTTTTATGTATGCCACATAATCTTTTTACCTTTTTTTAAAGCCTCATAATCATATCACATCATCAAATTATTTTTTTCTTACAAAATTTTGTAATTCATAATAGTTTCATCTTAAAAGTTTTTAAAATTTTAAATTCTTAACAAAGTAATGTATTATATTTTGTGAATAATCCTAATTCAGTTTTATTATTATTGTTACTATTATAGCCTTTTTAATTTCTACATTACACTTAATAAATAAAATTTTCTTCCCTAAATAAAAAAATAGTTCATTTTCTTACTGATATTTCATACACTATAATTATCTAACATTATTATCATCATTAACTACAATGTTTTAACAAAATTTATTTTACTAAAATATATGAAATTGATTATTATTATTATTATTCTGTATATGTTACTATTAAATTTCAATAGTAGATTTTCAAATTTTAACATTATTAATACAATTTAAAAATTAAAGAAAAAATTAGGTTATTTTTATTCTATTTTAATTGCCATTTTCAATAATCGCATCTTTCAATTAAAGACATTAAGCATATGAATTAATACAATTACATGTTAGAAATGATCGTGCATCCTGCGGGTTCAAGATTCAGTAGGAAAAATAAATAATAACATTACTTTGTTAAAATATAGGAAGGATCATACGTTTCACATCAATAGAAAGTCCTTATAATAATAATAATAAGTGTATATATATGTGATCGCGCCTCAACGGTCGGTTAAGGAATCGTTTCCTTGTCGTTGCGGACCTTTCAGTCGAGACCAGCGATCGGGGGGTGGTTTTAAATTTATAATAGTCGGGGGGAGCCAAAACCTTCCGAACTACTTACTATTACTAGTTACGAATACCTGATATTAGTATGTGGTAAGGATGATCCAGGGTCGTTCCTCACGGCGGTAGAATTGAAACGGAACTCGTTCGGAAAATCTAGTACTTAAGCTGAGGTTTTGGATAGTTGTATAGGTATTTATTTTTGGTATTTTCTAAATTAACTACAGTACATAAAAGTAAATACTAAACTACGGATAGGGTAAGCAGATAGATAGAGATTGTGATTGTTGAAGTTTCAATATTCAGGTTTCGGGATGATGTTCATTATAAAAGATGATTGGAGACTTTCCTTTAATAAAATTAACAGAGGTTTGGTGTCAACACTAGTATCCTACGATTTAAGTGGAAAAACCTAAGTCGCATGTCACTGAATACTAGGTTATCATGAGTCTGATCAGATCAGGCTGCTAGTCCCCAAACACTGTCCGTTGAAGACTAGTGACTCGACTTGGATAGATTGTAGAAAATAAAGCGAAGTGATGGCGTCCTCCGGATACTGGAAAAGTGAAGGCATCTCCTTGATGAACTAGTCATAGACAACTAGAAATCGTATATGTGTCTGAAAGCACCATCTCTTCCCCTGCAAGGTAATGCTCCAAAGATTTCCAAATTTAATAAACTGTAAGCTCCCTTGTTGCCTTTCCATCATTCTCAAATATTCTTCATCCATATGCATAAATCCCTGTTTGTTAGGCATTTGTACAAGTAGAACAAGCAAACGTGATCTAACAAACAAGTGATTATCTTCCAAATCAGAGATTCACTGGTTTGCGAAAAAACTATCAAAGTGAGTACTTTGAAGATGAAACAAACCAGTATATGACTTGGAGTCTAATCTCACACTAAAAGTGTTAGTTGCCTAAAACTTCACTGTAGCAGATATGAAAATACTAGTATTATTAGTTGAATCAGGTAGCCAAGAATAGAGATATCCAAAGCACACGTTTTTAAACGAGTTCAAGCATAATACACATATTGACATACAGATCAGGATATCAGATTAAGCATTAGTATCTCATGTATGTTCACATAAATATATGTAAGTACCTCAAATGCTCGAAATATGCCAGTGGGTATGACTAATGCTCCTAACTCCTAGTAGGTTTCCATAAGAGTGAAAGGGATACTGAGAACTTGAGATCTTAGATAATGGTAAAAATTTGATTTTGCAATAAAGTTCAAACAAGTGGGAGTAGGAAGTTTTAAGGTTTTGACAAAAAATTTAGTGAAGTAATTTCGCAAACGATCCTTTTTGTTCATAAAAATAAAGAAAACTTGGAACACTCATTTTAGGGATCATTCTCTACTTATTTGGTTAGCTTACGACTCATCCTAAATTAACTACTATTAAAACTACTTTAGACACGGGTTGCCCCCCGAGAAGCGCTTGTTTTTGTTCGAGTCTCTAGCTTGACTCCAGCACTACTTATCAGGCAATCCTAGGGGTTTTCTTGCATCCATCAGTAGACATAAGGGGTAATATTAGTACATACCTAAAAGTTTAAAGTAGGTTAAGGCTAGGGTATGTCCAATATAAGGAGATGGTTCAAAGTGAGGAAATGGTTCTACCGGAGGTATAACAGATCTCTCAACTTCTAATACCTCCTTGGGTTGGATTGACAGAATGGGTCGGTCAAAGGAATCCTCACCTCTCAATGATGTATAAGACATTATATGGTGGAGAGATAGTTTGAAGGGAAACCATGACGCAGATCCTTCCTTGCTTCCTATGATCTTTTGGTCAATGATAATGTTGTACTTTGGGCATGAAGGTGGGACATTATCCGTTTTCATCTCCAATCTTGTAGCAACATTCTCATTGACAACTTGGGCAACTGGCTGGTCTAAGGTAGAAGGTTCAACTAGATCAGTGGGTGATTCTTCAAGAAGAATATGTGTGATATCATCAACCACAACTTGTTGTGGGATAGTATCAACCACATCGTTTTGAATTGAGATGAGATCACTACTCAGAGTTGGTGTGCATTCCTCTGGTCCTTCTGAAGCTGAGTCTTCTATGTAAATCTCCATCTCCGGGCTTTCTAATTCTATCTCTTCGTCCACCAAGTCATACTTGTCACTTCGGCCAGAAGTTTCAAGTTGCAATGACTCGGAAAGTTCCTTTAGAATGAACTCCTCGTTGGTTTCGGATGTAGATAGGTTAAGAATGGGTGGAAGTGAAGATTTAGAAGATTGGGTAGGTGAAGGGTTTGAAGGAATTTTGCAACCAAACTCATGAGAATGAAAGTCTGTTTTAAGTGTAGATGTGGTGTGTGGGTGCCTCTCATCTTCCTGCAGCCTATGGTCAGTTGTAACTTGATCCCTAATTTCCTTACTTCTCACTTGGACTAATGTTTGTATTTCAGACAACTTATCAATACATCTTCTAAGCATGTCTTTTTCTTTCATTAATTGTTCAAGTGGGTTGTAAGAAGGTAAAAGAGTAGCATTACTGCCGAGATAAGCGATGGGCATATCTCTCAAGTCAGATTTTTCATACGATTGTGGTTCATGTACAGGGTGAGATGAGTGTGGGTAGACGTTGAATGGTTCAGGATAGTAAGTTTTGTATTGATGTTGTTGGACAGCATAAGGGTCATACTGGTATTGTGATTGAGGATCTAAATACCCTATGTTATCCGAATAAGTCATACTATACCTTTGACATTCGTTATCTATTTGGGCATCACTCTTACGTCTATTTTGGATTGATTTAACAAGACTATCTAACTGATCACTTAGTTGTTGTAGAGTAGGCATTTCCAAGTTATTAGTAAAGACAACACACGAAGAAGGTTTAAGAGTTAAAGTTGGGATGAGAAGGGAGATTTAATCTAAACTAAGCTAGGCTAATTTAATGTAATCTAACTACGCTAATCTACGGGCAGAAAGTAACTTCGGACAGGGATGGTGAATCCAAGTCAAAAGGATCGCTAAAAAACTAAATTTGTCTAAACAAGCTCTAAATCGTACGACCGTCCCCAGCAGCGGCGCCAAAATCTGATCGCGCCTCAACGGTCGGTCAAGGAATCGCTTCCTTGTCGTTGCGGACCTTCCAGTCGAGACCGGTTTTAAATTTATAATAGTCGGTGGGAGCCAAAACCTTCCGAACTACTTACTATTACTAGGTACGAATACCTGTATGTGGTAAGGATGATCCAGGTTCGTTCCTCACGATGGTAGAATTGAAACGGAACTCGTTCGGATAACTTAGTACTTAAGCTGAGGTTTTGAATAGTTGGATAGGTATTTGTTTTTGGTATTTTCTAAATTAACTACAGTACAGAAAAGTAAATACTAAACTACGGATAGGGTAAGCAGATAGATAGAGATTGTGATTGCTGAAGTTTCAATATTCAGGTTTCAGGATGATGTTCATTATAAAAGATGATTGGAGACTTTCCTTTAATAAAATTAACAGAGGTTTGGTGTTAACACTAGTATCTTACGATTTAAGTGGAAAACCTAAGTCGCATGTCACTGAATACTAGGTTATCATGAGTCTGATCAGATCAGGCTGCTCAGTCCCCCAACACTGTCCGCTGAGGACTAGTGACCCATCTTGGAGTTAACTCCTTGACGCATGAATAAGGCAACATACCGATATTAAATTTCTGACCTTTCTTAACACCTAATTCTAATTTATTTTATTAAGGGTCGTACTATTGCTTGCTAATGTATGTTAAACTGTCAGTTATGTTGGATCAAGGGGTTGAAGCATCCTACACTACAACTGAATGTTTGCTTTCTTTTCAAGATCCCTTAGATTTAATCGAGGAGCACAAATACTTCTGTCAAGGTGTAGACCCTCCTTTGCGATCAAACGTTCATCCCTAGGTTCGTTTCACGGTGTATAATACGTTTTTCAGCAGTTCCACAACTTTTATATATACCTAGACCATGTTCAAGAAGGGTGACTTCTAGGTATCCACGGTGTCATATGCTTACGACCGGTCCGTAGCTTTCACGCATTTGTACTCCACCAATGTTGTTTCCAGCGCTATACTAAGTACTGGGCCGTTTTACAGCATGTCCACAGCTTCATACAAAAACACAGATAACTATCTACCGATACTAGGGTTAGCTAAGTCCTAATACTAAAGTAATAGTCACGTGAAAGCTTGGAAAGGGTGGATTGGGTGGTTTAGATCTACCGCTTGAAAAGTTTAACCCGATACATAGTATAACAATTTCTAATCACATATTAAAGAATAATTTGACATCATCCCTACTCCTAAATATCTACATTTCAACAATCACAATATTACACTACTCAATAAACATGACAATAAGTAAAGCACATACCATAATAACAGTATGAGGGAATAGATATCACCGGATAATTGAGCAGCGTAACAAGAGAATAAAACTTGCAATCCTTGAATAAAAGCTTGAACAACAATACTCCTTGATTACAAAAGCTAATCTCTACTCTAATCTACTAGCTACCCACTAATTACTCTCTAACTTCTCTAGAGGGAGAAGTTAGAGAGAGAAACTAACTATGAAAGAAAATTACAAGTGTCTTGAATGGATTGATTTGTTGAATGGTTGATTGATGGATTGGTTGATGAGAAATGAGGAGGTTTAAGCCTCTATTTATAGGCTTCCAAGATACGATTTTACACTTAACACCCTCGCTCCAGTTTAACATTGAAATACACCCCCCAACTATGAAATTCGACACCAACAAGGGAGTATTCGACACCAAATAGGACGTATTCGGTAGAAAATAGGGCGTATTCGGTAGCAAATAGGGTGTATTCGGTAGCAAACGGGGTGTATCCGGCACCATAGAAGGGGTATACCACCCCTACAGGGGGTATACGGCCCCAAAGAGGGGGTATACGGACCCATAAGGGGGTATACGGCCCCTAAGGGGGTGTATACGGCCCCTGTGGGATGGTATCCCCTTGGTCCGTGGTCTTGTGTGCTGGATCGTAAGTCTTGTGCATTGGTCGAACTTCGTTTGGCCATAACTTCTTCATTCTTGATCCGTTTTCAGCGTTCTTTATATCCACGTGATCGTAATTACCTGAAGATCATAATGAACTAATCAAAGAATAATTTCAAGGTAATATGCTAAAAAGTGCTCGTAGAACGTGATCGTATCGTTTATGCTTTGTTTTGTACGTTATTTAGCCATTTTACTTGATTTTTGAAGCAATGCCTTATTTTTAGCCTTAATAATGAATTATGGTGAAAAAGTATTGATATTAAATGACTTCATTCATTTTGGGGCTAAAAACGTGGGAATTATGTACGCAAAAACGTGACTTTTTACGTCAAATCAATATGCTTAGAGAGCGCGAGCTGATAAATATAATACATAAATTGTTTCATACACCAACATTATGCTATTATATACTAGTACATTGAGCTTCAAATATTGTACAATTCGTTGTATTTAACATTTTTTTGGTTGCATTTACTAGATTATAAACCCGTGTATACACACGGGCTACGTAAGAATAAATTAAGTAGGTGATGTTTAGAAGGCTTATTTGATTGCTTATTTATTTATTTGTTAACTAATACACTCCCTACATATATGTGGAAAGCCCAATTTAGTTTCTTATTTGTGAAAGGGATGAATATAAGCTTCAAATTTATAACTTTTTTGCTTATAAGCAATAAGTTTGGAAAATAAGCTCCCAAATACCCCCTTAGTCATATATAATTAAGCAACATTTATCATCGTTTATAATGTAAGCTCCCTAAATACCCCCTTAGTCATATATAATTAAGCAATATTTTTCATCGTTAAACATTATTAATGTTAAAGGTTAAGTTGTTTAATTGTATAATATTTGATTGTAAACCCATTTATACACACAAAATTGCAGGAAGAATCGGATGTCGAATCAAATTAATTTCGTTTATGTGAATGTAAACCCTTGAATTCACACGGATGCGAATAAATTTATCTTTACATGTTTGAATGTTAAACCAAAAATGTTAATATTATAATGTTAAACCAAACATGGGAATACACACGAATATCGAATAATACTATATTTATATGTTTGAATGTTAACCCGTGAATACACACGGATGTTGAATAAAACTATTTTTTGTTATATGGATGTTAAAATTTATCAATGTTAAGGGTTAAATTGTTTAATTTTATAATACTGGATTTTAAACCCGTCTATACACACAAACTTGTAAGAAGAACCGGATGTCAAATCAAATTAACTTCGTATATGTGAATGTAAACTCGTGAATACACACAGAAGAGAATAAATTTATCATTAAATGTTTGAATGTTATACAACATTTGTAAATATTATAATGTTAAACCAAACCTGTGAATACGCAATTCGTTAGTTCGAA
Source organism: Pseudognaphalium luteoalbum (assembly GCA_963422505.1). Taxonomy (NCBI): domain Eukaryota; kingdom Viridiplantae; phylum Streptophyta; class Magnoliopsida; order Asterales; family Asteraceae; genus Pseudognaphalium; species Pseudognaphalium luteoalbum. The sequence continues at coordinate 101,112,691 of OY730196.1, forward strand.
TGTTAACCTGTGAATACAAACGGACGTCGAATAAAACAATTTTTCGTTTTATGGATGTTAATTTTTTTTTCACGTTGAGTCTTATTATTTGGTGAATTATAATAAGGCAAAAAACAACAATCACTTTCACTTTCTATTCTCTCAAATCAAACCTGTCAAACAAATACAACCTGAGTTCATATGAACTTAATTTGTAAATTATGAATCACATAAGAATTAGAGAATATGATTAGTTAATACTATATTTGATGAAATCGTGATTAGTTAAAAGATTTTCAACTTTTTATAATATTTTGTTTATCTTTATATAGGTATATATATGTATTTTAAAGCTCAAAGTAATTAGATGTGATAGTTGCATTATTAGATTTAACTTTCATTCATATTCATAATTCATATTAACATGAGTTAAATGCACGGATCATCCTTGTGTTATGTTAATTTGACGTGTATTATCCTTTTTGATTTTGAGTTTCACTAGACATCCCTATGTTTGATACTTTTAATCATTTCTCATCCTTTTGCACTTGAAATGACAATAATACCTTTATTCACAATTCTTGTTTATATTTTTGGTGATTTATCTAATTATTTTATTTAAGTTACATTGACTATAACGTAGTACTATTTTTATGGGGTTGATGCGCGAAAATGTGACAAAATATGGTTTGACATTCATTGTATGTAACGAACTACTCGGGCATCCATTTTATGTAACGAACTTGTAATTTCCTTACATTGTATGTAACGAACTTGTAATTTCCTTACTTTTTCCACGTGTCGATTATATAAGCCGACACATGGCGTCCTTTAGAACCGTTTATCTGGCCAAAATACATACAATGTAAGAAAATTACAAGTTCGTTATATACAATGGAGGCCCGAGTATTTCGCTGCATACAATGAATGTCAAACCATAGTTTATTACATTTGCGCGTACTAATCCCTATTTTTATTCCATTTTTACGTTGAAAAGTCAAACAACAATAACTCCATTACTCCATCACCATCGTTATCCAAATTCCAACATCAACATATCTTCATTAAAATAACAAACACCGGCAACGTTATCCAATGGTAACATATATATATATATATATATATATATATATATATACACACACACACACATACAAGTAATCAAACTTTCAATTGAAATTAACGAATCTTTATATAACTTTATAATATCGATGTTCATATAGGTAGACAAATCAGTCGACCATCGCAACATCTTAATCTTAGTGTTGCGACTTCTTTATCACATCCCAAAATAAAAGTAAGAACAATATCCCGATGCAGTCAGAATTTTCGATGCCATCGAAGATGTTGAGCAACCAATATAAGTCACCAATTGACACGTCGAGTATGTGATTACTTTACCAAAATCAGAAACAGTTACAATACTGATGAACTGTCGGATTTACTTCGGTGACATCATTTGCTAACTAACAATATATAGTTGTGGTTAAAATAAGGCGGATTGGACGATCGTTGAACGATGAAGTGGAATCGAAAAATCTAACGATGGAACGGAGCATCAAGCATGCAAAAGATGTTATCGACGTATTCACCATTTCCAGTGCATAGTTTGAGATTAATGACGACGTGAAATATTTGTCACCTACAATGTGTGTGTGATTTTGTGAAAAGAACAAACAAATGGGGTTAAATCTGAGAGATGAAGTGCGTAGTGTGAGTAGGGGGAAGAAATGGAATTTAAAATAAAAACAGAATTACGGAAATCAAATAACACAATAGAAAGGGCATTATTATCATTTTAGTTGCAAAAAGATGAGAAATTATCAAAAGTACCAAATATAGGGATGTCTAATGAAACACAAAAACAAAAAGGATGATACATGTCAAATTGACATAACACGGGGATAATCCGTGCATTTAACTCTATTAACAGTTATATTATTCCTTATTTCATTCTTATGAATGATCGAATTGTGAGTGAGAGTCTTTATATTAATAATTATGATTAAGATTGAATAAAGCAATATTATATTATTATACATACTAGGTGAGGTCCCGCGATAACGCGGGATTTCGACATTTGATTTTATAAATTATGTTACTAAAAAGTTAAGTAAAATGAAGGTGTACCATGAACCAGATTTTTATATAATATAATCGCAACCAATAACACCTAGCATATACTTTATCAATTTGGTAGGGTTTAGGTTTTTCGATTTAAACACAACTTGTAAAAATATAAAATCCATGAATCACAAAAAGAAAATAGAACAATATTATTATGATTGAATATGACATATGTTTGTCTATTGTTTAGCTTATTAGGTACTTTATTTGTTCCAAATTAAGTGTTCTGGTTTGACTTTTTGAGCCTTCCCTTTTCAACTTTGACCTCAAATAGTTTTTGTTTATGTAATATAATACTTGATGCAAAATATATGAATAGATTGAATTTTATATGTATTTTCATTGGTATAAATTTTATAAAGTAATATATAATACAATAAAAAATATTTAAGATCAAAGTTAAAAAAAAAGACTTCCAAATCTGATTCAGGACACTTAATTTGGGACGGATGGAGTATTATTTAAGGGATTATAAGTTAAAATAATAAAATATTTTAGTGACATTATTTATTGGATTATTAGTTAAAATCATAAAATATTTTAGTTATGATTTTAATGTATTCATGATATTACGGTTGTTTGGCTAAATGGATGACCAGTTTTTAGTTTCATAATGTTGATAAAAAAAATTCATGTAATTAATCACTTGAAATGTCATGATATTTAAGTTATAAGGAGTAAAAAAATAGGGAAGTATTGGAAGTGTCAATTCCAATAATTGTGGGTAATTAATCACTTTGGAATGTCATGATATTTAAGTTATAAAGAGTAAAAAAATAGGGAAGTATTGGAAGTGTCAATTCCAATAATTGTGGGTACACATTATAAAAATTGAAAAAAAAATGAAGGAAATAATTTTAACCGTAAGATCTTTATAGATGGAACCAATCTAAGGTTCAGATTGCTCCATTGTATACTGTTTTATATAGATAGATAGATACGATTAAATAAATAAAAAGTGTCGTGATTTATTTTTCTTAATGATTATATACTTCATATATTTGATAAGATAAATTATACTTTTTTTTTGTCGCATCCCAAATTATGATGCGGAAGCGGGTCGGTTCGGGGCACAACTAATCAATAATCAAGCACACAAGGTATACAATGAATGACTCTATATGCGTCGTTTACAAACACATTGATATTATAAAAGTCTTACACTATTATAATATAGTTTACAAAAGCTCGTAAGCCAAATGGTAGAGATTCTAGGGCATATCTACTTATACAAAATATAGAAATGCAAGGAAATCTCCTGATGTCTGTATGCTACTCGAGCTAATGGGTATCCTGAGTGAGCAGACCTACTGCTGCTGCGAACCTGAGAATACACGCTAAAATGGTCAGCTAAAAGCTGGTGAGATCACAGGTTTAATGATAAAGTGTAATGTATGAACCGCAAGATTTAAGTATGAATATTTGTAATTAAACAAATAAGTAATTGATAAATAATGTATATAACTGTCATGAGCACATAGTCAGAGCTTAACTGAGGTGTCAGGATCACAATTAAGTGCCTGAGCGAGGGTGCCTCTATGTGTGTGCCTAATCAACACACGTATGAACAAATGATAATGCGTCCATTTGACCAGTCAGTGCTTGCTGACCCGGACAGGGATTATCAATCCCATATGGTACCATACACTAACATTCACGCTACAAAAGTATTACCAAACTATGCTAGAGGACTTAAAATGATTAGAGAAAACAACTCATGCAATCTATAGCGATATTTTGATACTTGCGTTCACATGTAAAACAAAACAAGCATGTATTCCCACCCCTGGGTTAAAAACAGTAAAATGAGGGGCTATGAGACTCACCTGAGCCTAATGAGATGCTATCAAGCACAAATGATTGTACACAAGGATAATGATGTCGTATTCAATGACTGAAACCTGCAGGGCATATTAAATGCGCAAGGTTTTGATAAATGATTAGATGTTGAAACCTGTCGGGCGTATTAAACGCGCAAGGTTTAATTGGTTAGATGTCTCAACAGACCATCTATGCTAGTTGTTCTCTCAACTAGTAATGTCCAAATACTTTGGTTTGATTGATTGTGTTTTGAAAATGTGTACGGCCCGTTGGTGATGGTTTGTAATAATAATTCAAAGGTATTATTATTATATGAGTCATCGATGTATCGTATACTTGTAGATTTGTTCGCGTATACTTATCCGAAAGTATATATGCGTTTGTATCCAAAAGTTGGGGTTCAAAAGTGAATTTTTTTGAAGTTTGTGGTCAAAAATACAATTTATTTGAAAGTCAACTCGCTGGTCAAAGTTGGTCAATGTTGCTGGTCAAAGTTACTGGTCATAGCTGGTCAACTCGCTGGTCAAAGTTGATGGTCAAAGATGGTCAACTCGCTGGTCAACTTGCTGGTCAAAGTTGGTCAAGGTTGCTAGTCAAAAAGGAGTTGGTCGCTGATGGGGTCAGCGACTTAGGAGTTTGGTCACTGAAGGGATCAATGACTTAAGGGGTTGGTCGCTGAAGGGGTCAGTGACTAAACGTTATGTCACTAAAGGGTCAGTGACTTAAAAGGTTATTACATCAGATTTTACTCATTTTTGTCCACTTGTTTTGACTAGTTCCAGTCCGAATCAAGCCCTACCAAAAATCACACATGTTTCCCTATGGGTCTAGTGTAAATCTGCACTTTATGGTAATTTTATAATATAACACCCCTCTTTCTGTAAATGAATATTATATAATTTAACTCGGAAGCGTATATATTTTATGGATAAAATATACTTTATTAATATACATTATAAAATGTTCATAACTTTTCAAATTTTAATACACAACAGTTTAGTTGCATAACTTTTTAAAACCAGACACAATCCAGTTCAGAATGTATTCAAAACCACAACCCTAATCGAGGTATTATATAATACTAACTTCTTGAACTTTATTACAAAAGTTATATTAGAGTTCGCAGTTGTCAAACATTCTTTGTCAAAGACTTTAGCTTCCTGCCACTCACATATTAAATATAACCTGCAGGATGTATAATTGTGGGGGATTAGCTCAATGCTAAGTGAGTAAATCAATAAACAACAGCCCAACTTAGCATAACAAACTTGTTTACAGCAAATCATCCTAAACAAATAACATCACAGTAGATCGATGGTTCTTGGGGAAACCTTCAGCCAAGAATACCAACAGTAAACACATAATATCAATGAGATAACATCTCAATAACACAACATATCAATGAGGATCGGTGGCTCTTGAGATATCATAATACCCGGGGATTCACCAAGAGCACTTACCACAATCTGTAAGGCCAATACAGAATAGACCGATAGTTTGGTACTAATCTCATACGACCTAATTTCCTATTAATGATAAGTACAAGGAAATTTCTGTCGTCTTACAATAGTAACCAAACTCAACCAATAGATTGACCTCAATACTGATGCCCGAAGGCCAAATATCAAGTGATCACGTATTCACATATTCAAACAGGTCAACATATCAGACTAACCAGTCTATCAACAGTATTATTACTATTAAACCAAATTAATCATAGCAACTAAAACAATAGTAATAATACAATTACCCGTTGTAACAAACCTGTTACAACTAAATCAAACTGAGGGTTATCGATCCACTCACCAATACCTCAGTCGTCCACTCAGTAGTCTAATGTCACTGAGCCTTCTGCTAATCTGAAATAAAATAGAATAACACAAGTCAATAATTTGTCTCATAATCATCATTCTAACATATTTATTCAATCAGGTAATCCCTGAAGTCTAAGCAAACAAAAGTTCAATCTGAATTGAAATCAGAAATGCCAAAACAAGATTTTAAAAACTGAAAAATGTCATTTTCGGCCCCTAGATGACCCCGAATGGCCAAAAACTGCCAAGGTTCTTAAGAATAGAGCCTGGATCATTAGGCCGTTTCCGAGTGACCATGCGAATTCCAACCCAATCTGAATTAATGGAATTGTCACTTATCCGGGACCCTGAAAACACTTACGCATTTTCAAATTTTGCAAATATAAAAGTTTCAAAATTCTCAACTCGCAGCTATCTGGGCTCGCAGAGCAAACTGAGTTCGCAGAAACTCGGTTCGCTTCGCAGAGACTCAGCTCGCTCCGCATAAACTCGAGTCGCAAGCTAACTCGGTTCGCAGCTCAACTCGATTCACAACATCTCAATTCGCAAGTTAACTCGGTTCGCTTCGCAGTACTCAGTTCGCAGGACGAACTGAGCTGCGAAGTTCGCTGCTGTTACCCAATTTTTCGAACCAAAACCCCAAAATCACAACTCACGTCTTAAAATCAATTACAACAGATATCTAACAACAACTAATCATCATATATCATGATACATCATCATTTCTAATTTCAATTTCACATATTCATCATTAACCTAATATTCTCAATCAAACCAAGTTCTTATAGAAATAAGAACACTTACAACTTTGATGAACACTAAGATGATGATGAGTCTGAGATTAATTCAAGAATCACAAGTACAAGCTTTCTTTTAATTTCTTACTTTATGTTTATGCTTTTTTTTTTGAATGAGAAGTTAACCAAAGTCAGGGGGAAAGGTTTTAAGGATTTTAAGTCGGTTTCCTTAAACCGACTCCAAATATTACACAGTATAATCTATCCCCATTCTAAATCTATTGTCTGAAATCCGAAAACCAATCGCAAGTCCAAACGTTTTATTTTACCGACAACTTTATTAATTTAAAACAATTAATAATTTACATGTCACAATTTAATATTTAACCCTTTCTCCATTTATTTTCAAATAAATCCAACAATACTATTTCCTAACATTTTAAATAACCATTTAAAGTCAGGAAATTTTATAAAACTACTAGGCCCGAATTGAGGGTGTTACATATAAGTTCATTTACTATTTTTAACAAAAATCAACAAGAAAAGTGGTCAGATTTGGTCCTAAAACGAGTCCAGCTTATAAATCGGATTCTATACAAATAGCGGTGGGTTTTTGAGCCAGGCCAAAGAAGAACTTTTTGTAGAAGACTTCCATACGAAACTTTTGATATAAATTTCAAGGTCTAATTCATAGCAGAACTCAAGTTATGGTCGGTTTTGTAAGCTGACGTTTCGAAGGCAGAATCTGTCCCTTTTAAATGATTCTGAAAAACGTGTTTTGGCTTTGGATTTGGACATATTCAAGATGTTTGAACATACTAACAAGTATATAAATATAAACCAAAGAAATATAGTGAGAGAAAGTAAGTTTTATACCCAGAAGAGAGATGATCTAGAGTCGAAATGAGGTGGATGATGCACGGTTTTGCTTCTAGCTTCCTTTCCTTGGCTTCCTCTTGTGATCTTCTTAAAGTATTGATGCTAGATGATGATGGATTATGGTGGAGGTGATAAAGCCGTATGGGAGAGGAGGAAGAAAGAGATGTATGGAGGTAGATGATGAATGAGGAAACAAGGTGGGTGGGTTTGGTTATGCATTATTTGGGAAACAAGATCCCAAAATTATGGATCTTGTTTCCTCAAGTTTGAAAAACGGTTATTGGGAGGCCCCACAAGGTGGTGGGTTGTCTCCAATTATTGGTATTATACCCGTGTTCATGTAGCTGATCGTTTAATAATGAAATACTTTTAATTCTAAATATTAATAAAAGTATTTTCGAACTAACTTTGAGTCAAAGTATTTTATGAAAATACTATTTTTTGAGATATAAAAATATATCTTGGTTTTAAGTTTGAGAGACGGATGTGGTTCAAATGGTTTCGTCGCGTTTGAGTAAAATTGAATAAAACGAAATATGTTTTATTTTCGTCCAAGTAAATAATAATTATTATTTCTAATAATGATTCATTATTTATATAATTTGGTCGCGAATGTATTACTTTGTACGATACGAATATTTTATATATTATCAAAATAATATATAATAAATATGAGGGTTTTTAATAATAATTATATATTACTTAATACTTATGTTCACCAACGTCCGTATAAATGAATCAGAATTTGGCTGATTTGAAAATGCACGATTAAATTTAATCGCGTACAGATATATATATTTAACAATATACATATTGATACATACAATTAGCCTAACGCAGAACTATATACATGTATTACTAGATGATTAAGAACTAATAACTAGTCCTAATTTGACGGGTGTCACATTTTTGCATATACGTAAATTTGAATTGGGGTGAATTTTTTTAGGTTTTATCTAATTAGAATTTTTAGGGGGTTGAAGAGATTTTATTGGTTAATTGAGATTTGAGTTAATTTAAGAGATTTGATTGGTCAATAGAGGTTGATTTTGAGCAAAATTGAAGGTAGACAAGTTTTCATTTAATAATGTTTAGATCAACTCCCTTAGAGCACCTCCAATGAAAGGTTTATGTATAGTTTTTTTGTGTACAAAAATGGTTGATAAAGCTTTTGATCATTGGAACAAAAGTTTTTTATATGAAAAACTTGAGATTTATCAAGTTTTAGGGCAAAAGTTTTTTTGCTATTTTATGCTATAATATTTTCATATTAGTCTCCTTCTTATATCTGAAAATACTTTCCAAAAGCTTTTTAGTATTGAACTAAAAAATTTCTTATAAACCTTTTTATAAAGTAAGTGATGTGGAATATAAAAAAGTTTTCTAACATCAGAGATGCTCTTGAGAGCTGATAAATCTACGGGTGCTTAATTTTAATGTCAGCGGATTATAATACCCTCGCATTTTTTACTAGCTTCTTTGACCTTTTATATCACACAACTAAAATCCAATTTCTCACACACACCCCTGTACGGTCTCCCTAAAACCCAAATTACTTCGACGATCAATGACAATTATTTGTTCTTGAAGAAGCTCAATTGCTTAATTTCTTATTTAACAAAAACCCATTACTTTATCAATTATCAGCTACAAGGATTTTTTTTATTTAATTTTTTTTGTATTTGTATCCCATTCTAAATGGTATTTTTCCTTTACTCATGGATAGATTTGTACTAATTAATTTTTATTTAACTTTTAGGTAAAATTATATAGATTGAAAAAAAACCCATCAAGAACATAAGTTAAATGAGGTCCATAGTTATCTAATGATCTCATTATATGTTAATTTGTTGTTTTTCATTTCAATTAAGTCACTTACACCCAAAATTTGTTAAAAACCACAAAAAATAAAGAAATCATGATGCTAAATCTACCCGACTTAAAAAAGATGCACGTGTATTTGTAGTTTCCCCACCTTGACTTACCGAGGTCAAAAAATACTTCAAATCAAAATCAGACAAGTGATTTTTTTTAGAAGTACGAGGGTTGTACGCAAAATAAAAACTACAATCATTGGGTGTAAATGGAAACCACCAAAGTTGAGGAGATGCGACGCTTAAGGAGAGACATTAGGTGCTCCGATACCGGCGAAAGGGAGACTACCGGAGCTCAAAGTCGGAGCAGAATAAATGGGTTTCTGAAATTTGTGAAGGATGCGTATTGACTATTGAGGAGAGAGAGTCAGACTAGGTGGGCTTAGCTTTCAATGTTACTAGCCTATTGCCCGCGCGATGCAGCGCGACAAAATATATATGTTGTTAATATGTTTATCGAACATGTTTTCGTATAATCGAGAACATCGTACTTCGTATTGAATCATTCTTATTATTCGCGATTACAATCTTTTTACAACTTGAAACTCGATACGAAACCAACAATTAAATACACTTGTTATTGTTGGTATTTTAACCCCGTAAACCTGCTAGGCCATATGTCTAACTTTTCTGGTCGGGTTATGTTAAATACGGGTTAATGGTCCTACACGTTATCCCGAGGAAGAAACTAAGTTTATTTTATCAATATATATAAATTTTAACCCATCGTCCACTGAAACCAATCCATCATTATATTATGCATGTTACAAAACTCACATAATTAAATATTTATAAAGTTATGTATTTTGTAACTAAAACTAATTATGATGTTTTAGTTTTTACTTAATTGTATTTATTCGAAAATTAATGATGGTTGAATAATAAGTAAATTTAATGATAGTCTTTTTAAGATAATTTTAAGATTTTTATTAAATCTATTATTAAGTAGTATAAATATAGATATACTATATGCATTACATGTTGGATTAACTAAAATGGTATATTACTATTTTATTACTAAGACCACTGTATGTGAAAAAAGTCTTTCTTTTATGATAGTAATAGATTATTTTTAAGACTTGATAAAAGAAAATATTATTATAAGACTATCATTAGAATTATTTAGATTGACTTAAGTGATATATAACATACTTACCTATATATTTTTATAAATTAAAAATTTGCACCAAAACTTTTTATATATTAGCATAGAAGACTGAAAATGGTTATAACTTCTAAAACTATTTGAGTTTTCACTTATATTTAGGTTTAGATCAAAACAATCAAAATACACACTTCATTATCCATTAATGTGCTACATAACTACATCGGTTATATAAAAGATAATTAATGATGAACATATATTGTAGCGGAAATTAGTTATTATATATAACTTAACAATAAATTGCATTGAATTCAAGTATTAAAGTTGAATGAGAGTTAAAAGGGTAAAATAGTAATTTACTATTTCTCCCTTTTAAGACTTTTGTTAAAACTCTTTATATATTAGTATAGATATATTTAAAGTCAACAAAATAAGCACAAATATTATAAGGGTATGATAGTCAATTCATATGAAAATGCATGTGAAAACGTCAAAAGTCTTCGTGAATTTTGCATCTCCAATATGCTACGGTTTTTAGGTCGAACCGGAGAGGCATTCGGTTCCGGTCAGATCACTCGGAATGTCGGTTCGGCCCATTCATCCGGTTAAGAGGAAAAACCCAAAATTTTGTTATATTTTGACATTTCTCCTTCGAGTTTGACCTTTCCCGCTCATTATATAATTTAAAAAATACAAAAGAATAAAAAATTAATAAAAAACTTGAAAAACGGTTTTGGTTCCCGATTGGAGCGGATTGAACCGGTGAACCGCGCGGTTCTCATAAATTCAAATCTGGTCAAATCCCGATTGATACCGAGACGGATTTCTTATAATTTATGGTTCAACGGTTGGACCGAACCAATTTAACCAGTTTTCAAAACATTGACTACAATACAATATTACTCGTACTTTGTTAAAATTAGATGTTTGTAATCTTAATTAGCAAACCTAATCCAATTTGACTCAAATCTAATACTCGTATTCGTTTCAACTTAGTTTGCCATCTTTACTTTTGATGTTTTATTTTCCTTTTAAGTATAGATCTACAAAACAAACACAAAATAAATAAAAAAAGAAGAAGCTAACATTGTTTCATTTGTTAACTTAATTTGATCATAAGTGTAGTAGTGTACTTCCCAATAATAAGTGTATTTGACACCTCCAATTTTGAGGCGGAGGGATTTGAGCTTTTAGCATTTTTTTTAACTTTTTTCTTTTTCAATTAAACATGTATTAATGTTCACATATGATTAAAATTAATCATATGTAAACAAACATATATTCTTTGTGGTTCTCATAGTTCTCAACTTTAAAGTGATTCTCATTTAAACCTTCATATATATATATATATATATATATATATATATATATATATAGGTTCAAACAAGAACTACAAAAAGGTACAAAACTGCGAGAACTTTTATATTACATGGTTTTTGTATATTTAAAGGCAACAAATTACATATAAATGATATTTAATGTTCATATTATTGTCAAAGAAAAATTAAAAACCCCAAAATGCATGTTAAATTATAATATATATGAAGTGTTCACATGTTCACAGATCAAATGTGCACATGTGAACGAAAAATATAAATCTGATTTTAAAGGTTACATTGAGGTTTTATCAAACTATTTTTCTTTTAACCTTAATCTAAAACAATGTTCACATGTGTGAAGCATTAAACATGTGAAAATCCCTACAATTTAAAAGTTCTCGTAGTTCTGTACCTTTTGTGGTTCTCATTTGAACTTTTGAATATATATATATATATATATATATATATATGATCCTGAATTTGCAGAACGGTAATATTAGGAATATGTTAGATTTGTAACTTGTACACATATATTATAACGTACATATGTCGGGATTATTATATTCTTAATCTATTTATACTCATAAGAAATTAATAATTCATTCTTGATATTTGTGACCCCATATAAAATATATATTGGGTGTATTATATTTTGTTGACACGCTTATAAACAAAGGAAAATATCCTCATCCTCATCCTCATAGTATGTATTAGTTACATTAATCAATTTAAAAATGCATCCTTTTGACAAATACACACCATATCATATCATATGATACAAACAAAAGAATAACACCGTATTATATGTCTGAATTTGTTTTATCTATATGCATGGAATAATTCCTGCAAGGTGGTTAAGTAACTATATTGTAAAATGGTCACATACACATCACATTTTTTATCACAAAATATATATTATTCTACTAGAATCAACCTAAATAATGCTATAGTCATTTGTTACCTTACTTTCAAAACCAAAATATATGTTTACACTAAAAACATGTGGAGAGCATGGACACTAATAAGATAACTTTGTAAATATTAAAATTGTAATCACTTTGTTATTTACAAATCATCACTTTCCATTAAGTCCACATTTCTTAAGTTCAAAATTTGACTTAATGATGAATCCATGACTATATATATATATATATATATATATATATATACACATACACACACATATATATATACATACACACATATATATATTTGAAATTGTATATTCGTAGATGAATTATTGTCAGATATTTATCGACGTTCATACTATACATAATATACGCATTGTGCAATACCCAAAATGGGACATAATTATGTGAATCATTATCATATGATCATCCTCCTCAAGTGAAGTTATAGTTCTTTAAACATAGCTATAAAAACAATCAAAGATAATTTGAAAAAAAGTTAATAGTTGGTGAAAATGTACTTAAAAAGGTGTATACATAGTAGTAGCTTATTATGTTTGCAACCTTTGGACAAATTGTTAGTTGTGAATAATGAATGGCCCTTCCCTACTATTCCAACATGAGTTGATGTGTGTATGAAGATATTGGGTAATATATATCGATCTATATATGCATGAAACAAAGTAAAAGCGTTTAGTGGGGGTCTCTTTGGTTCCCACCATCTCACTCACCTTAACTTTAAATATCTCCCTTCATGGACAAGCAAAATTAAAAGCTAATTTTAGTGACTTTCCACATTTGGATTGTCAAATTTCATTACCTTAATTGATTGATTATTAAGTGGCCTTTATTGATTATAATTAATAAGGTATATTTAATATATACAGTATAACTTATGATTATTCCTATGTAAACCATCAATGATTATTGTATGAGACTTAGCAGTTACTACCACAATTGTACAGAAGGGTTACCCTTCTTAATTCAATGAAGGACGGAGTACATGAATATGTATGTCATTTGCATTTAGTAATGTCTTTTTATGCTATATGAGAAAGTACAATCAACTTTAACCAAAAAAAAAAAAATCTCTTAGTTTTAAAATAAATGTCTATCTATCTATTTTAATTTGTTACAAAATAAATGTCCACTTTTAAAAGTTACATAATTATAACTTTATCATTGTACACTCTATATGCTTTTTCTCATACCTAATACATGAGAAGAATATGTGCAAAAAAAGGTAATAGACTAATAGTGTACTAATAGACAATCTAATTTATTAAGGGTACTAACATTCATACTATTTTTTTATATTTTACTCCATCCGTCCCAAAATAAGTATCTCATGTCAAAATGCACACAGTTTAAGGAAAGTCACTATCTACCAATAACATCTTATCTTTACCCACTAAAGTCTTTTCTGATTGGCTGAAAGAGAATCTGAACACTTATTTTGGGACGTCCTAAAATAGTAAGTGAGACACTTATTATAGGACGGAGGGAGTATTTTAAAAATAATGATTACTGTACTTTTTCTGTACCCTTTTTTCAATCACTTTTTCTTATTATTCTATACTTTTCTGTATTTTTTCTGTACTTGATGATGATTAATGATATATTTATTGAAATTAAATGGTATGTAAAGAGTATCCCTTTATTAAACTCTATAAAAACTAATTGTGGAAATCCATAAGAGCATAGGGTGTGGAAGAATGCAAACATCAACGTTTACCAACTTGAACGTTGGATCCCCACGTTTATCATACCGGACCGGTGTTCAGATCCCAAGTGTTCAAAAATGCTGGTTTCGACTCTTTTTTATAATTTCTTTTTGGTTTATCTCTCTATTTAATTGGGTAAAAAATATTTGAGCTCATTTACACACCTATTTAACATTGAACTACGCTCTAAAAAATTGTTTCTGTGTTTAATATCAGTATTCAGTCGAACATCGAGTTAAACAATGAATACAAGGTCAACCATTCGTTGTGTTATTATGGGATGCAGGGGTATAGTGTAGTACGGACTACATTGTTTTAAGGATGAACCGCCTCGTGTCTTAATAAACATACTAAAATGCATGCTTGTCTTCATGTTTTATACGACGGTATTATCGGACCATTGGTCGAAATCACCGTGCTTAATTAGAATAAAGTGTTACACTATTAATTTTTTATTATTTGTTATGTTTAAAGACATTTTAACAACTAAGGTTAAGATATTACCATCATTAATTTCTAAACTATTAAATGTGGTCCAAATACAACTTCATGGAGACTCGTATGTGACACTCGTATGATAAATAATTTAGCTCAATTTCTTTAGTTTAGTGGTTGAAAGCTAGGTATGAAAATTTGTTGTTTGTCATCTTATGGACATGAAGTATCATTAGCCTTGATGTTACCATCATCTTTCCAATATAAGATTGACGAAATACTAGTAATAATTGTAACATAGAGTGAGGGTTCAAATGATAATGAATTTTTGTGTGTCAAAAGGGAAATCAATAGAATTGTGCAACATATCGTAAAATTCATGTTTCCTTACGTTTTTTAAAATCAAATATCCCATAAACGGTAAGTCAAAAAATTATAAGAATTGCACTGTAAAAATAAGCATTTTTTATCTCTTCGATTTGCCATCTCACATTAAAAAAATCGTTGAAAGTATACATTATCACATCTCTAATCGAAGAAAATAAAACACTTTTATGGTGCAATTTTTGTGATTTTTCGAGGTCATGTTTGTGAGATATTTAATTTTTTAAAAACGAGAGAGAAAGTAGGTTTAGTACCGCATGACACATTCCTATTAGTTCCCTACTCTCACAAAAAAAATGTTGTACTCGTGTGAACCTCACTATTATAAAATAACATGACACTTTGAGCTTGTTTGTCCTTTAAATTAATTAGGAAAAATAACTTGTTGGAAATTGGAAATATACTGTATACAAACTAGAATATTGTATGATATGAGTACAGAAATACATTTGGTATTAGATTAGTAGTTATCACTGACTAATGAATGATACCATAAGAAAGATTTTATAAATTTACAATTTTTATGAATTAATTAATAACCTATAATACTCTGTATATAAACTAAATAAAAAAAAGTACCTTATAAAAATGTTAACGGCCCGGTTCGGAAAGGCAAATAGATAAATGCAATGAAAAGTTTAAGGATATGAACATACGATGCGATATTTTTATAATGCAGCGTAGTTAAACCGTTGATAAGAAATGAAAGAATCGTCTGCCCCTCCTTCCCGTCCTCAAATGCATCATCACAAACCAATATGTTAATTAAGGCCACTCCCAACGGAGCTCGCCAGCTCTCGTCGGATCCCAACCGACGAATCGACAGGGAAGGTATCGATCTGTCAGTGACCATCGTCGATTGGTTCCATCGGTAAATCGAAGTGCCTCGTCGTTTTTTGTGGGACCCAATTCTTTTTTTTGTTTGTGACCGTTTGGAATTAAAAAAAACAAAAAATTAAAAAAAAAAAAACGTTGGTAGGCGTGGGGCAAATTTTTCAATTTTTTTTTTTTTAACTTTTCACTTTCCCCTATAAATATACCTACATATTTACTCATTTTCACACAACAATTTACACAATAAACTATCTATTCCACCAACTCTTTCACACAACAATCCTCACTACTTTTTTACATTTCAAAAACCACACTTTTTACCTCAAAACCTCTCTAAAAAAAGTCCAAAAACAACAAATCAACTTCCAAAAATAATAATAATAAAAAGATCAACAAAATATTGCCAAAGATATGTGGCAAAATTTGTTGAATAACCCGTTACCAAACCCGACTTCACCAAACACTCAAGCTTCCGGATCTTCGTCTCAACCAAACACTCAACCTACCGAGACAAAGAAGTCGTGACACTTTACCAAGACAAATATGCCAACAACGAAACCGACGAAGAGAGCTCCGATTAGATTATCTATAAATTTAGTAGTTTTTAAATTATCGTACTTTTAAATTTTCAGGATCTCTTGTAACTTTTATTTTTTTAGGAATGTAGTTTTTTTATTTTTAAGTTTATTGTCCTTTTATTTTTATTTTAAATAGTTTTGTATTTTATTTGATTAAAAAATCCCAACCGGGCCCTAGAAAAATGAAGTGATGGATCAGGGATGGAAGGGGTCTGTCAATTTCAGTCAGTTTTCTGAATCAGCTGACGTAACGCTGACGTGGCTCTGTCAGTTTTAGTTAGTTGAATTTTGGGTTGGGAGTGACCTAATCTGGATACAAACTCAGAGTAGATCATCGTTTTCTCAAGGGTAAGCCCAAAACGTCTACTGTTAGATTCAACTCGTGAATGAGTAATTATTATTTATCTAACTCAGAAGTTGGAAAAGTGGGCCCAACTAGCTCCGAAGTTTATTATGTGGGCCCGTATACATGGAAGTTATGGGCCCGGATGTGGTCTTGTTGCTGTTCCTTTGTCCATTTTCCCCCTGAACCGTCGGCAGCGACTTTGTAGCGTCGGCAACAGTAGTAATTCTTTAATCTTAGTTTGACGTTGAATTTTGGTTTTTTGATGACATGATTAATTAATGGCTTAAAATGACCAAGTTTGAAAGTACATAAAATATAACATGTCTGAAAAAGAAGAATACTTTTAATATGTACTCCCTGACATGGTTGTCGACTCATGATTCGTACCATGTCTCATTTTCCCTAATTTTTGACTCGTGTATTGTATCGTGACTTGACTCGTAAGAGTCACGATCAAACATTTCTATATATACAAATTTATGATATGTACATAAAATATTAATATTAGTTAATAATATAAACACATTTTTACCATAATATTACAATTTGCTAATTTCAAGTCATAGATTCATAATTCAAGCACCACAAAGTAGCAAAAATGTGACTTTGAGATTAAAAAAAAAACTATTATTTTGAGTGTTTTGTTTAGATAAAAAAACTTCTGACTTTGAGACAAATCAAAACGCCAAAGTAATCTTTCTTTTCCTAAAATATCTTTTCTAGGTCTATTTAATTATTATTTAAATTGTTTAAGTTGATTTTTAGTAGTTTAAGTGTGATTTAATTGATAGCCAACTAAAATAGTATACACATCACGAATCGTACGAGATACGATTCGTATCGACTAGATGCGATATGGTGAATTTTTACGAGATAAAACACTAGTCAGAGTAATCTCCGAGACACATTACGAGTCGTATCTTTTTCTTTCTATTATGCCTCAACTCGTACGAGTTGTCTCGCGTCTCGTACGAGACTAACAACTATAACTCCCTTTGTCTCAAGATAATTATTATGTTTTGACTTTTTGAAGTCTTAATTTCTTTCTCAACTTTGACCTTAAATATTTTTGTTTGTGTTATATAATACTTGATGCAAAATATACGAATAATTTGAGTTTTAAATGTATTTTTAATGATATAATTTAATCAAATATTATATAACATAAACAAAAACATTTAAAACCAACGTTGAAAAGAAAAACTTAAAACATGACAATTATTATGGGACAAAGGAAGTAACAAATTTACAGTTTAAACGCAGATTTTTCATATACATACATATTACCCCATCTGTAATTCACGTCACATGACTGTTAACATTACGACAACTCTCATATATTATATCTAAGATTATTATATATATAGAGATGAGATCATAAGAGTACAAGAATTATTGAAAGAATGGAAGTATCAATGATATTGTGTCATGTGTACAAAGAGAATGTTCTACATGTACAAAACTCATTTACCCATAAACTTAAATATCTCACAAAGGACAAATCGAAAAATTATGAAAATTGCACCATTAGATTTAGCGTTTTATCCTCTTCGATTTGCCGTCCCTCAAGGCATACTTTCGACGAGTTTTTTTCTTTGTTTTTTGGTGTGTTTCACATGTTACTAACACATGTGTTAAAGTGTTGCGTTTAGGGTTTAGGGGTTAGGGTTTGAGATTTAGGGTTTAGGGTTTGAGGTTGGGGGTATAATGTAGATGGATGAAAGTTTTAATAAAAATGTGGTAGTAACCCCAAACCCCTAAACCCCAAACTCTAAACCCTAAACGCAACACTTTAACACATGTGTTAGTAAAATGTGAAACCCACCAAAAAATGGAGAGAAAAAAACTCGTCGAAAGTATGCCTTGAGGGACGGCAAATCGAAGAGGATAAAACGCTGAATCTAATGGGGCAATTTTCATAATTTTTCGATTTGTCGTTTGTGAGATATTTAAGTTTGGGGGTAAATGAGTTTTGTACATGTGGAACATTCCCTTTGTACACATGACACAATTTGATTGGTACTTCAATTCTTTCAATAATTATTGTACCCTCATAAACTTTTCTCTCTATATATAATTATTATTATTTGAGCATAGATGCTAATAAGTTTCGTTTTAAAGTTAAGTGGTATATAAAATGGAACATGAGCATGAAATTTGTTATCGACAATGTCTATAGATGTCTTTACTAATTCAAATATGCAAAATTCATTATAATTTAACCAATAGTTATAATGTAGATGGATGAAAGTTTTAATAAAAATGTGGGTGTATGGTCCTAGTTTTTGATTAAAGGAAAAGTATAGAAGATGATATGATGATAGAAAAGCAAAGTAGAATAATAACACTTTCGTGTTCCCGAATTGAAACTAAGACAAATGAAATTTACACGTTTTGTGCTCTAAAGTTGAAGAGTTTTTTTAAAAAAATGACACTATAACTTATCTAATATTCCATTTTCTTCCAATTTTGAAGAGAAAAGATTGGATAATCATCCTCTCCTTCTTTTCTCTCATTTCTAAAAATAAAAAAATCGAGAGCACAATTTGATTTCTATTATTCCACTCTCTTTTCTTCTTCCAAAAACACAACTCGGGAGTTTAAGTTGTTATCAACATTTTATGTAAAAGAAATAACTATAAATTTACTTAAAAATGATAATTGTCGCTATCAGTATCGAAAGTCTGTAAGTGATAATAAAAGTGGAATACTATCACTAGAAATGTAGAACATAACACACAAATAAGGGTCATGTATATGCATAGTCAATCCAAGTCCACGCATGTTTGGGCTTGAAACATATACGCTATTAGTTAAAAAGTATAAATAGTGAAATCACTATATAAAACTATTGTTCTAATATTTATTTCTTGGGTTTTGTTAATGACGATTCCTTAAATTGTTAGCAAGATTAGTTTTATTGGTATAATAATAGCTGCCAAAACAATAAGATAAAGTAAAAACAAGTTTTATCATCACTTCTCATGATATAAATATTTTTAACAAATCGAAAAGATATGACAATTAAGTCAAAAACTAGATGGTGTTAGGGACTGCGTTTTCAAAAGGACGTTTTGAGGAAACATATCTGGAGCTCCTTTTTCCAAAATTATATTTCATCTCTAACAAAACGCACATAATCATTTTTTTTCCCGAACACTACTTGCTAATTGTTTACATGTTACTAATACAGTAATAATAATCTCTTCAAGTAGCAATCCTAGACCCCCTTAAAACCAGGACCGTCGCTGAGTTTTCGAAGGCCCTAGGCAAAAACATAAATGATCGTCGAAATGAGGCCCTATATCGAGCTATAAATTAATTTTCTTACTTTTTTTGTCGTGCCTCAATCAAATTTGAAACAACAAGAACATATTTTGTCTCTTGCAATTAACAATCAAATTATATGTATATGTATATACACGCATATATATACACAAACACATACAAATTTGAGGTCCTTGTAATTCGGAAGCTCTAAGCGATCGACCACCTCGTTCACCCTCAAACACGACCCTCCTTAAAACCGTCTTGTCCGTGATTTCTTATCGATCATTAAATAAGAGATTGATTCCCTGGTTTTTGTCTCATGGTGGGAATTATCTTTTTTTAAGGATATTAACTGTGTAATCTTTTAACAATAGTTGATTTTATCATAACTAAGTTATTGTTGCTGCAAAATTTTAAAAACTATAATAATAATAATTAATTAATAAAAATCACTTTCTATGCAACATTATTTCTATAAATACATTTTCCCCCTAAAGAGTATAAAACTTTCTTTTTTTGTTGTTGCTACATTAGCTTCTTGGTCGTTAATAACTACTACTAGTGTCCGATTTCAATGAAATTTGTTGGTATTTAGACACTACGCATGCTACATTTAGTTTTATATTATTTGTCCACTTATCTAAGATGAAGAATGTAAATTTCACTATATTATTCAAAAATATAACGATTTAAGTTGTTGTCATCTAGGGTCGGAGTTAAAACAGGCAACTGTCTTCACAAAAAATTTAAAATTACATAAAAATGAAAATATAAGATATTTATGACAATTTTAAAATTATGACCCATCAAAACTATAAGGAAGCACAACATAATATTATTTTTATCCATTTCACATAGATTTACTAGCTTCACCCCTATTGTCATCTATGTTTATAACCTCATAAGAACTAAATTTTAACTTAAAACTTTACTTTATATACTAGATAATAAATGAATAACAATAATAGGCAAATTAACAAATATTAAAAATCCAACACTGAATAGGAGTAAAATAATGAAAATAAAAAATGAGTAAGAACAAATGAGGATGGGATAAACTGGTAGTTGGACTGTCTACAATATATTAAAATTTTAAAACTTAGAAAAACCTATTAATTAATATAATATACCATATAGTATAGTATTTAAATCTATCTATCTATAGTTCTATACTATACTCTCAATATACAGTATAATATTATAATAATATATCTATAATAATAATAATAATAATAATAGTAATAAAAAACACCATCAGGCCATTTCAATTTTCAACCCCACCAGCTCTCACCTTCACAAAAAGTTATATTTCCCAGTCTCAAACAATGCTGCTAGTCAATTGAGCTTTGTTATTTGTGAAGTGTGACATCTATATACATATATACATACTGTATATCTATATAATCTGTGGGTGACTGTGTTTGTGTGTGTTTTCTGTGTATGGCAGAGTCACAGGGTGATGATGTTGATGATACTTGAACATGGATGGAATTAATCTTTAGTCCAAAGCTTCCTTTCTCTTTCATCAAACTGCTATCTATGTATGTACTGTATGTTTGTATATCTCTGTGTGTGTGTGTTTATGATGGAATTATGGCCCCACAATCATCATCAATGAAAACCTAGGTGTCAACTTTCCTCTTCCAAACTCCATTTCCATATTTCATCACCATTTGTTATACCTTCTTCTTGAAGCTTTTGTCCATAAGTCATCAATCATCATCACAATTACTTTTTTTTTTAATCATATTGTAATTTTGATATAATAAGTGAATTTCATGTTTAATTCGTATGGGCTTCCATCAATTTTGCTATCTTTATCATGTTTAAGCTGTATTGAAGCATAAAGCTTGTGTCTTTATGAAGAAAAAATTATGAGGATGACTACTTTTTAGAAGCTTTCAATTGGGTATCAGTTCTTGGATAAAAAAGATTGATAGTTTGAGATACCCACATTGAGTTAAGTTTTATATATTGTGGGTTCTGTATAAATGTTTCTAAAATGTAATTTTTTTAAAGGCTAAAGTTATTGTGTTTTTTGGGGTTTTAAAATCTTGAAAGGCAAGATTGCATGTCTTCTAAGGTGTTGATGATCACATTATTCAAGTATTTTGACTGCCAATCACAATGATGAAGTGTGGTTTTGCTTTGATGAAATATCAAGCCATAAAACCAGTTTCTAGTTGTTTGCAAGTTTAAGGTGAAATAGACTACAAAGAATGTGAATCTTTATTTAAGGCCATTTGGATGAAAGGATAAAAAAGGGGGGAAAAAGTTTTGATTCCTTGCCAACCAAAGAATTCTCTTGTTCCTTGAACTTTACTCTGTTGTAAAGCTTGAGGATTTGAAATTGGAATAATTTTCTTGGTTTCTATAAGGAACATTTGCCAGCTGCAAAGTTGTGTTTTTTGTTTGGCTCTTGTTGATATCATCAAAGGCATCCAAACTTCAGGTACCTTCTTCTGTCTGCATCCCATTGATCGAAATTTCGCGTTCCGTAGTTTAATGATTATATTATTGCACTTGTATTATTCTATTAGAATCAACTTCACTTTCTCTTAATATGTATACATGCAAGTGCTTATATATACATATTGATATTGATTTGGTGATAGTCATTTAATGGATAATAAAATTAGGAATAGCGTTTAAGAATGCTCGAGATGATTTAGCATTACTATCAACTTGTAAGTGCTGCAGTTTTCGTTACTCGTTACATGATTTAACTTTGTTTAACAAATTAAGGGATCACATAATGGAATGCAGATCAAAGGAAAGAATATAAACAAATGGAATCTTAAGTTCTCCCTAAAAATCTATGGTATTCAACCAAGAATTACCATCAACCCATATATAATTACCTTCTGTAGGATAAACATGTGCTTTAATGCACATTCTGGGTTGTCTTTGCGAAAAAGAAATGGCGAGTTTGTCGGTGCCAAAAATTTATATGAAGCTAGATTATTATTATTCTTATTCTATATCTTTCTTTTTTTTTTTTTTTTGAAACAGTCCACCAACTGATACATTAATTATTCTAATTCAAACTGATATGGTCTTATTACGTTTCTTCTGATCTCATATATATATATTGTACTTTTCTTAATCGGGCTAAGTTTCATTTCATGGAATTGAAGAATAATCGTTTCACTATGGCAAAGAGATCAAAAAGACGCCAAGCGAAACAAAATAAAGATGAAACAGGTTGTATGTGGGGTTTGATTAGTATGTTTGACTTCCGCCATGGTAGAAGTACCACTAGAAGGCTGCTTACAGATAGACGGATCATGAATAAAAGTACTGTTGGTAAGCATCTTGATTAGTTTACAAACAAGAACATTATTTTAGTCCAAAGATTTTTTTAAATTCTTTATAGGTATGATAAAACACACTTTTATTGTGTCATCACTTAATTCTCCATTTTTTTTTTCTATTTACTTTTTTTTTGCAGCGTCTGAATATTCTACCTCTGAAGTGGATTTTATCACGAGTTCTGAAGATAGGCATGTCAGTATTGAGGTGAGGATATAACTTAATCTTTGGCAATTTCAACCAAGTTACATATGATTTAATTAATATGGGTTGTCTTTATGCTATTGTTGTCAAATAAAGGAACTAACTAACAGGGAATGGGTTAATTGGGTCGAAAGGGTTGAAAATTGTCCCAAGTATATATTAAATGCGCACAACCTACTGCATCGTTATATTCAAAGATTTAGATTGTTAGTGTAATTATCGTGTTTGTTTAAGCATAGTCAGCCTGACCTGCCCATTTGGCCCCGTACTATAAAAATGACCCGTTTGAATCCGAGCTCACTTGACCTGTTACTCAACACACTTGAACCAATCATTTTGCTACCTCTATTTCTGTGTACATAATTACAGTTTATAATGGATGAGGGCAAATTAACTACCAATTACATTTTATTGTGCTTTTGACTACCTATCGTAATGGTTTTCGCATGTAATCAGGACGTTACAGAAAATGAGAAACCAATCCTTGAAATTGTTAAGACAAGTGTGAAGGAACTCATGGAAGGAGAAATGGTCAGTGAACAAGATTACATAAAACCAACTGATGCTAATGAGGTTACAAAAACTGCAAAAAAATCTTCTGATGATCATGTAACCTCCATTATTCATCAAGCTTCATCTCAGAGAACATCACACTATGGTGATATTGAAGCTCTAATGAAAGAAATGTTGCTGATTTATCAGAGAAGAAGTGGCCGTGATCTTGATGAAGATCAGAATCACACTTTCTCCATTGTTGAAGAGAAACTGAGTGCAGCAATTGAAGCGTTTATGAATGAAAACTCAAATGATGAACATTCCAAAGATTATATCGACACATTTCAGATGTTAAGCTCTAACAAGGAACTGTTCTTGAAACTTCTTCAAGATCAAGCTTCACTCAATCCAAATGAAGACCAAAAGTCAAAGTCAAAGTCAAAGTTAAATCTGTTAGAAAACGAGACAAGCAATCCAAAACCAGACATACCTGTTACTCGTAAACACAAAAACTTCTTCAGAAGGAGGAGCAAGTCACAAGAAAGTATGCCATTAAGCAGGATCGTCATTTTGAAGCCTAATTCTCCAGATAATTTATTCAAAGTGGAGAATGATGTTCATAGTGAAAGAATATCTTCCCAATTTTCATTTATGGAACTAAAAAAAAGACTTAGAAGCGCTATGGGAAGAGAGCAACCGAAACCGGGAAGTAATGAGAAGACAGTTGTTGAAGGAAGTAACGGATGGAGTTCGCCAAACAGAGATCATTTCTATACCGAAAAATTTACTAAAAGGATAGAAAGAGTTTCAAAGTTAAAGGAATCTGAAATAAAACAAAGAGAAAATGAAGAAACTGGAAATTCCAGTCGTCATATATCTAACATCTACATTGAGGCCAAGAAACATTTATCAGAGATGTTAAGTGGTGATGATGACGAGACAGATTTGATAATGGAGAACTTACCTAAAACTTTAGGGAAGATTCTTTCGTATCCACAGTATAACTCTCTTTCTCCTGGTGCCAGTCCTAGAAAAGAGAACGAAGGTGGCTTCGTGACCGCACAAATGAGATTGTGTCCTCATGAGAATTCTCATGCGGTCAACGAGAGTCAACCATTCGTGGCTAGCGTTGATGTTGAAGAGAAACCGAAAGTTTCTGATGAAGTTAACCCTGATGCATGCAGGGGAGCTTCTCTGTCTCCTATGGTGGAAAATACAAGCCCTCAAGGTACTATGTTTTATTCCGTAACTGGTCAAAACGGTAATCTAAAAAAACGAACTTAGAAAACGGGCCAAATGGGTCGAAAATCACCCAGTGTCTTTTTCAATGCAGAAAGCAAAGTAGATTATCAGGGAATTATACTTTTGGTAATTGTATTTGACACACTGATTATTGTAATAAAAAAAGTAGGAACGTTTGGGCAAAAGCCTTTTGGGATCATATATAAGAATTATGTTCGCTTCGATCCAAATCTGTTACCTGGCTCACCCAATTTTCCACCTCAACCATTCATCATCATATGAGAAAATTGTTATAAATATTAAGAACCCATACCATTGCTACAAATAATAAGAATTATGGTGTTAAATCTGTGAGAGAATCTGTATTGACATGCTTTACTTCTGTAGCTGATATATTTTTTCAATAATTAAGCAGGAGTTCTAGAAATTGAAAAACCAGAAAACCAAGAAGAAATGGAAGTTTTGGAGGTTTCTTATCAACCATGTAGCTCTCCAGAAAGCCGAGATGATGACCATGATGGTGCAATTGTCGAAGTATCCGATGAAGCAAGATCTCCTACATGCTTTAATGCAGTAATATTACCGACTGATATTATATAAGTTTTAGTCTGTTTTTTTGATTGTTTTCATATGCTGAGTCCTTTAGTTAATGGAATAGTTTTTACTACTGCTTTCAAAATCTAATTGTTGCTTAAACATTATTCTTCTGATTTCTAGGATTTACATAATGAAAATGAGTTTTCTTCACCAATGGGGTCTTCACTTGTTAACAAGATCGAAGAACCCGAGAGTACTTCAAGTGATAAAACTGGGAGACCTAGTCCCATATCTGTTCTCGATCCACTATTTTCAGACAATGAAATCAGTCCTGCAAGCACCAGTTCTCGATGTGGTGAGCAACCATCTTCTGCTACCTTTTTGTTGAAAAAAGTCTATGTAATGAAGTTGTAGAGGTGGAAATTTCCTATTTTTTTGTCCACGGGTCGTTGCAGCTTATGTTCTATTCCGAAATCCGAACGGGGAAAAGGAAAGGGAAAAATGGGTTGAAAGCACAGAAAGTGTACTTCTAATGCACTTACCAAGTAACTTTTTAAAAAATACTTTTTTTATGAAATAATAAAATCTTCAGTAAGTGTATCAGAGACACTAATTTTGCATAAAGAATTTATTCTTTTGGACAACAGGGTATTAGGTCTACCCAACCCAATCTACCAAACAGTCACCATATCTGCATATCCACTATATATTCAACACATATGCATCCTCTTCAAACACAGACATACGTAAGTTCTTTTTATATTTGTCGGGCAGAGATTATACTAAACTCTACTGTCCTACATTATTTTATTCTAATTATTCATTTTCAAGAAGAAGAATGGGGAACATCGAGTACGGTTGGAGTATCGGTTCCATAATCACAATGTTGATTGTTGTTGTGTTCTTCGTGTTTCGGCCGCTTGGAACGAGCCCAACAGAATCAACGGGATAACGGTGGTCCCACATGTCCCAATCCAAGCAACAGAAATACCAAGCACACAACGACAATCAGCATGGTGATCACGGAACCAATGCCCCAACTGTAATCAATGGTCTCCATGCTTCTTTATGAAATTATAGAATAATATAATGTAGGACATAAGACTAGTATAAGTTCCCCCACAAATGGATGTATATATCTAGGTGTTCACAGAGATACATACATTGATCTATAGACATAACATTTGCATCCTAATTTAAGCACAGATACATTGATTTATAATCAATTTCAAGAAGATACAATGGAGAACATCGAGTATGGTTGGGGTATTGGTTACGTGATCACAATGTAAATTGTGGTTGCTTGCTTGGCATTTCAGCCGCTTGAAAAAGGGACTAACAGAATCACGGTGGTCACATTGGTCCCATCCATCGGGAGAAAATCAAACATGCAACCTCAATCAACACTGTGATCACCGAACCAATACCCCATCCATTCTCGATATTTTCCATTGTATCTTCTTGAAATTGATTGATAATTAGAATAATATAATGCAAGGCAGAAGAGTTTAGTATAAAATTTTGCCCCACAAATATATAATGAGTATATGTATCTCTATGTGTGATGTAGGATGCAGATGTTATGT
Source organism: Pseudognaphalium luteoalbum (assembly GCA_963422505.1). Classification (NCBI taxonomy): domain Eukaryota; kingdom Viridiplantae; phylum Streptophyta; class Magnoliopsida; order Asterales; family Asteraceae; genus Pseudognaphalium; species Pseudognaphalium luteoalbum. Next base: position 101,140,201 of record OY730196.1, read on the forward strand.
ATATATAGTGTGGACGAATATGGTGTCTGCTTTAAAATAATTAAGATATTGCTAATTTAACCTTGTCTTAACTTTTCAGTTGAATATGCAATTCAACCACTTTGCATTCAGTTTGAAGATCAAGATATAAGCTCAAGAAACTGTACGGAAAATGAAGAATCTGCATTTGAATATGTTGAAGCCGTGCTGCTAGCTTCTGATCTCAACTGGGATGAATTTGAAAAGAGGTGGCTTTCTTCAATTCAAATACTCGATTCATCTTTATTCGATGAAGTTGAAATCTTTTCCAGTCAGCCTTCTTATGACCAGCGACTCCTCTTTGATTCCACTAACGAAATTCTCAAAGAGGTATGCGATTGTTACCTTGATTTCTTTCTTCAGTTATCATTCACCAAACACAAAATTCAGCCTGTTCCAAAAGGGGTGAATCTGATAAACGAGGTATGGGAAAGAATCGAACAGCATCTGAAAAACAATTATCCACTTTCGCTGGATCATCTCGTAAAGAAAGATTTAGGAATTGCAAGAACATGGATGGATCTTCGTTCTGACTCGAGTGAACTACTGTATGAGATTGACGAATCAATCTTTGAAGATATGATGGATGATACCCTCGTGAGTTTACTCTTTAATTGTGCCGAATATGAAAGTTAACAAGAACAGAAGTTTGGGATAATAGACTTGTTGTCAGTGATTCTCTAACTATATGACATTAGTGATCATGTAGAGCTTGATGTGTTTGAGTGAGTGTATTTTGCTTTTGTTGTTTGTTGATATACAATATTTTTTGGTTATTATTAGATGGTAGTTATAGTTGTAGAAACAGTTACAGTTACAGAACTATATAAATAGGATTTCCCACCAAATAATGCTTGAAGTTGGTTTTTAGCTTCTGCTAAGTTTATAAAATGATCTTATTGTATGTTCTTATGTGTGTAATATTGTTATCTGTTTTAAAATATTTATTACTTAATTGTTTCTGTTAATGTAGTTAAGCTGTTACATTGGGGTAGTTGTGTTCTTGGTTGATGGTTTTTAACATCAATGAAATTGGCATGCATTTATAAACTCCAATATATATGTTTGATGCACATTTAACAATTTTTTTATTTATTTTAAAAATAACATTTTTTATCTTTAAACACCAAGTACTATTGTACACTGTTATATACTCCGTGCAAAAACTATACTACCAATTGTACATGTTCAGACAAATCTAAGTATCGTTCTGTTATCTTTTCAAAGTTTGAGGTGCATTTTGTGGTTGCCCAAAAATCAGCAAAGAAAAAACAAAAGAAAAAGATACGGAGCGGTCCTGGCAGTGGTGAACAAAGCTTTGTTTCTCCCCCTGTAGTCGTAATACTCGGTTCGTCGATACTTTAATTCAAAAGGCTGCTTTCACGGTCTCGTCGCTTCGGTGAATCACTTGAGCCCTAATACATTTTCGGTGCCATGAGTCCCTTTTGCATGATTAAACTTGATGTATTTCAATTTGTTCCTCTTTGATAACCAAACAAAATATAATTTTCTTATCTCAATTAATTTAAATTTCAGGTAATTATGCGAATCAAATGGAGTAGAAGATTATACTTGTTTTAAAAAGCATATGTTGACTACAACTAACATGCAATAATAAGTTTCAGTTACATCAATTAATTCATTGTTTATGATAGTGCATTTTTTATGGTAAAATAGACATCCATACTATAAATTAAACAAAGCAGTGTAACAAAAATAGTAGCTTTTATAACATATTTATCTGGGAAAAAAAGGGTAACTCGACCATCTGACAGTTCCAGGACCAATATGAGAGAGTTAAATTGCGTAATGCGTAATCCACGATTAAGAAGATATGAGACAGGATTTGAACCTCTAACTTTAGTTTTTTATGTTGCATGTTTCCCACCGCTAGACTACCATGACGAGGACACAACATACTTACGTATATTTTATCTATATCTGATGTTCATTTTCGGTTTTGCATAACGGAGTAAAACTTTAACCGTTCATTTTCTTTAGGGTTCTATTGTGCGATTGTGTATGATGGACAACCTTATATACCTCAATAAAAACGAAAATACTTGTTTCATTTATCAAAAATTAACAAACATGTAATGGTTTTTGTTAGAAAGTTTTTATGTTGATATCGATAACCACATACAAATAACAAACAACATTATATATGTATTTTTCATACATTAGCTTAGCATTCTATATTTAAGGAGTATTATTTTTCACTAAACCTTGTCTTAAAAATTGTAATCTGCATTATTTTAGTAAATATAAGATAAACCGATAAACATTTGTAAAAAGATCTGTACATGTATATAAGGTAAGGTGTTAGTTTTCTAACCTTTTGCATTTATTAGTTTGACCAGCTAAGGCATTTCTTTGACTACTTTTAGCCTTTATCTCTACATGTAACATGTCTTAACTGTTTGACCCCTTAAAGTCAAACTAAACCAAATATATGTAAATGACCAACTTACCCTCTATTAAAAAGCTAATTCATTCGATCCCAAAGGATCTTTCGGTAATATCCACTATCAATCCATTAATCAAGCATAGTTATTCTCTCTAAGATGGATTAATTAACTTATAAGATTGTGCTAAATCACTCCCTCATCTATAAAGTATTTCTAATTTTGCCCCTTTTAGTTTGGTCATCGTCATCATCCAGAAAAAATAAAAAAAACATAAAAAAATAAAGAAAAGGGTCAAAAGCCCCAATCTCTCTCTGTATCTAATATATCTCTGTATACACACGATTCGTCCTTCTGAAATTTCAAATCCCTAATCTTCTTCGACATTTTTATTCGATTATACATATATTTATACATAATTTTGTATCTATAATTTACATCGTACACTTTACCCTTGTTGATTTCTTGTTCTTGGGATTCAAAACCCTAGTTTCACTGACAGCCCTAAGAAACCCTAGTTTTAACGAACTTTTTAGCAACTGGGTTTTGCATGTTTGGAACTTGATTTAGGGTTTATTTCATAAAGCCTTCAGCTTGATTACGAAGGTATGCTCAATTTTGCAGTCATGTTGTAGATTTTTATTTGTGTTTTGCTACAGAATTGCTTGTTATGATTTCATCGTTTTTTGAGCTAAATTTGGATTATAGGCATTTTAATTTAGCTACTTCTAATGTTATACTGTATATAAGCTGATATATTAGTACACTCTGAGCTCAGGTATTTGGTGAAGTTCAAAATTTGAGAGTGTATGGCTAAAAATTTGAAGATCAATATGATCTACTTGATCAATCGATGTTATTTTGTGGCAATCAGTGATTATGGAGTTTAAAGTTTGTGTGCTAGTAATGAAGAGAATATGTACATGTTTTTGTGCTTAGTTGCGTAACTGAAGCTAGGATCTTTCTATTAGATATATTGATAATGATAAACCTTGCTTATAACTCTAAGTTGAATGCTAGGGCTACAACTTGATGTTTTATATTAAATGCGTTCCAAACTTCGTTACTGTTGTGTGGACTTGATAGCTGAAAACCTAATGATGATTGGACATTAGTGAAGTTTTCGATCAGTAACCATTGAGTTGGAATTAAATTTTTGTTTGTTTGTGCTTTTTTAGAAACTCGAAGTCTTGAACTGAAGTTGTGGGTTGTACTATAAAAGCAGCTGCATTTGAAGTGTGCATATCACTGTATGTGTAATTGATTTATGTTCACAAGTTTCATTACAAAGTTTCCATACCGCGGTTTGTAAACTTTATGCAATTGTAGCGCAGCAAAGGAAATTAAATTAAGTTGTTAAATTGGCAACATGCTAGCTGTTCAAGTGTAATAAAGTTTTGCCTTTAGCGTCATCTAATGAATTCTCTTTTTGAAAAGGTGTCGTCCTTTATATCACTAATTAACCTTGCATTTCAGGATGCATTATTATTATTATGCTCTTTATGAAATTTAGGAAACCCGTATTGTGCCTGCATGCCATCTAATGACTAAACCCTTACTAATGCTTGCTAGCGGGTTATTTGCATATTTTCATCATTGAACGTGCTCATCCAATCTAAACTATTTGGGCAATACAATGTATGTAGTTTATTGTAGTCACAACTTACAAAATTGTTCTGAATGATGCTAGATCCAACTGTTGTTATGCTGATTTCTGTATATTATACGTTTTTTTTACCGACTCTTACCCTTACATGCCAATTCACCCTGAATTCTGAGTTCTCGGAGAAGGTAGCATGTAGAAAGGTGACCCCACCCCCTCCTTTTATGATATGTTTTATAATGGTAAAAAAGCCATGTTCAATAAATTTGGTTTCTTTTGACTTTCCTTGAAGTTTCTGAAATTTCACCCTTACTTGAATGTATTGCTGTGGGTTTATGCGATTTAGCCAAAATAAGTATTGAGACAACTATATGCAGTATCTAAGCCAGATGTGTTAATATGGTAATTTTCAGTTATTCAATGTGGGTGACAGTATGCGGGTCATAGGTTGGAGAAATGCAACGGTATCATGCTACCAACTGCACTAGTGCAGTCAATAACAGTGCAGTTGGTGGCTCCTTAGGCAGGGATGCATCCCGAACCGAGTCGTCTGCGCTTCCAGCGAACTTCCCATTAAATCGGTAAGCATGGCCATATTTAGCTGTTATCTCTAGACTCTAAATATGCAAAAGACATCATAAATGTATCATCTATACTATAATGATATATATAAATGTTTTATTCTGCATCTTATTTGATTCCTTGTGGGAGGCTTATTGATACGACTTAATTCTGTTTTCTTTTCTAGACGCCCTTCGCAACTTGCACCATACAAATTGAGGTGTGAGAAAGATCCGCTGAATTCAAGGTAATCTTTGTAGTACGTCCCCAAAGTTATTAGTTTTTATTCTTATAATAGCAGCAACTTTTTCCAAATGATTTCACGTGTTAAATGTAAAGTTTGTCAATAAATAAGAAAATAAAAAAAATATTGACATTAAAAAAATACTCTCAATTTTTTTATTATCTGCTGTCAGGCTTCCCCCGCCTGACTTTCATCCTCCAACTGCAAATTGCCCTGAGGAGACACTTACGAAGGACTACGTGCTTGCTGGATACAGAGAGACTGTTGAGGGGCTTGAGGTAGCCTTGAAAACTTTTAAAAAGTTATTTGTGTTGGCCGTTCATAGAATTTTGACATCTTTTTTACAGGAGTCCCGAGAGATTTCGTTATCACAAATTAATACTTTTACCAAGCCTGTTATCCTTAAGTGCAAGGAGGTACATTTGTCATCATTTGATGCCATTCAGTTGAGTCATTCTTATTACATGATTCTGATCGTGGACATCTTGATTTTTTCCAGGCAATCAGAAAATATCATCGGGCAATCAATGAATCTCGTGCTCAAAAACGCAAGGTACTATGCTGTCTGTATGTGTATATTGATGGAGTAATGTAAATGCTATTGCCAGTTATACGTCCATATGTAATGGTTAGTTAAATGCTTGAGTTGTGTGTGTATTACAGGCCGGTCAAGTTTATGGAGTCCCTCTTACTGGTAGTTTATTGAGTAAGCCCGGTGTTTTTCCCGAACAGAAAGCGAGTGGCGAAGATTTTCGGAAGAAATGGATAGAGGTTTGTCTTCCCGATTCATCGTGAAGTGTAGTTTTTTTTGGACAGTATCTATTTATAGTATTTGACTAATGGCATATGTTGTTGCTATCTATCTAACAAAAATTTGCATGGAAAGATATAATTGTTTGACACTTTAGAGCCTTATTCTACAGGGATTGTCTCAACAGCATAAACGTTTGCGGTCTTTGGCTGATCATGTTCCTCATGGTTATAGAAGAAAATCACTTTTTGAAGTTCTTATCAGAAACAACGTACCTCTACTTAGAGCCACTTGGTATATCAAAGTAACATATCTTAATCAGGTACATATTATTCCATTCTTGTATCCATTCCTGGCTTTTATTATCAACTTTTGGAAGGTAGCAGATCCTGATTTTATATTGCAGGTTCGACCAGGGTCTTCTAGTACATCATCTGGGTCACCTGATAAAGCACGGTTTTCCCGCTCAGATCAGTGGACAAAAGATGTTATTGAGTATTTACAATATCTCTTGGATGAATTTCTCTCAAAAAATAATTCTCACTCTACCATGCATTCTAAGGATCGTTCACCCCAGTTTGCTTATGGGGGGTCCATCCAGCACAAAAGTGACTCAATGCTGGCTCTTGTTGATGGTGAGGAACCATCTTTACATTTTAAATGGTGGTATGTGGTTCGAATCATACAGTGGCATTATGCAGAAGGGTTGCTTCTTCCTTCGTTAATCATTGACTGGGTTTTGAATCAATTGCAGGTAATTGCTTTCTCATCTATTTAAATTATAATATCTGGGTTGGTTTCGGGTCAAAATAAGTACTAATTTGATATAGGTTGAAATGAGACGGGTTGAGTTGGCCCGAAACACTTTTGTCCAGAACGTTAAATTTCTAAAAAAATTTAGTGTGCCGGATTAAAAAGATATATTATTTCAGTAGTAAGTTGATATCCTAATAAAATGATTTTGGGGGTTTATGCACTTTAAATACACTTTTTGGCGACCTTCGACTCATTTGATACGTTTCCTTTTTTTCTTCATTTTTTATTTGACCTATTAGATATAGTAAAAGTGTACTCGTTTCATTCCATTCATAAGTCAATTGGTTGAAATTACCACCTCTACATGACTACATCTTTCTACCTCACTCATCATGTAAATAAATACCGTTTCTTACTTGCAGGAGAAAGAATTACTTGGGATATTGCAATTGCTCTTGCCTATCATATATGGTGTGATAGAAACTATCGTCTTATCTCAAAATTACGTCCGCAACCTTGTGGGTATAGCTATTCGTTTTATCCAAGAACCATCTCCAGGTGGTTCAGATCTTGTGGACAACTCTAGGCGGGCATACACCATATCGGCCCTAGTTGAAATTATTAGATATTTGATACTTGCTGTTCCTGATACTTTTGTTGCTTTAAATTGCTTTCCACTCCCTTCCTGTGTGGTCTCAAATGCAGCTAACGATGGAAGTTTGATTACACGGGTAAGTGGGGAAGGTGGGAAGAAAGGGCTTGAGGTTCATGGGCCTTTCTTGTCTATTGATTCGGTGGTTTCTTCAATTCAAAAGTGTTCAATAAATCTTGCGAGAGCTGCAAGGCCTGGGCAACCGGTTCATAATGTGGCGAAAGCCGTTAATGAGTTAGATAAGGTTCTTATACATGGAGATATTACTATCCCCTACAAGTGTATGTTTGAGGATTTTAGTGAGGAAACGGGTGATAAAAGGTGGATATCAGAGGTCAGCTCTTATCTAAGGTCATCTCTTAAATGGATCGGTACAATCAGCTCGTCATTCGTGTCTTCTGTATTTTTTGTTTGTGAGTGGGCAACATGTGACTTTAGGGATTTTCGAACTAGCCCCCCTAGTGACATAAAGTTCAGTGGAAAAAGGGACTTTTCTCAGATATATGTTGCTACTCGACTTCTAGAGATGAAGATGAGAAGTAAGCGTAGTTCAAGCAAGTCAAAAGTTGGCCATAGAAAAGTCAAGGATCTGTCACATTTCTTTCAAAGCCCGGGACCGTTACATGATATTGTTGTGTGCTGGCTTGATCAGCACCAAGCCCAGAACGGAGAAGGTTTCAAACGCGTTCAGTTACTTATAAATGAACTCATTAGATCTGGAATTTTTTATCCTCAAGCGTATGTGAGGGAGCTTATTGTTAGTGGAGTCACAGGTCGGAGTGACTCGATGGTTGACTTTGACCGAAGGAGGAGACATTATAAACTGCTGAAACATCTTCCATGTTCGTATATTCAAGGCGCAATTGAAGAAGCTCAAATTGCCGAAACATCTCTCATATCTGAAGCGATGCATATTTACTCAAATGAACGGCGTCTCTTGCTTCATGAACTTCTCGGTCATTCGAAAAATATCAACTCTATGCAGAAACCAAAGAACCATCAAAAGTTTGGAAAAGATCAGTGGAAAGTACAGTCATTGGCGTCTAATTCATTATCAAATAAGAATGTCAACAGAACTTCCAAGATCGATGAATTAATGAATTCTATATCAGTCCTGCTCCATTTCCCAAATTCTCATTCTGCTCCCAATGTGAATGGTGTTGATGAGTCTACTGCTGTTAAAAGGCCCACCGGGCCAATTGTTATTAGTGAAGGAACACCTGGATGTGAAGAATGTAGAAGAGCAAAAAGACAAAAAGTAGAAGAAAAGAGCCCGTATATGTCTGATGATGAGGATGTTTGGTGGGTTAGAAAGGGTGGTCTCAAGTCATTAGAGTCTTCTAGAGCCGATCCACCGGTAAAACCAGTTAAACAAGCCTCAAGAGGCAGACAAAAAATGGTACGTAAGACTTCAAGTCTTGCTCAGTTAGCAGCTGCCAGAATCGAGAGTAGCCAGGGTGCTTCTACAAGTCATGTATGTGATAGTAAGATAAATTGTCCTCACCACAGGAACAGTAACGATATTGATGTCCCAAAAACAGCAGATTCAGTTAGAACTGTCCTTTCTGGAGACATCGCTTCAATTGGAAAAACTCTGAAACGGGTGCCGTTCGATGAGAAGCGGGCTGTTGTGGTGTGGTTGATGGGTATTGTTAGGAAGCTTGTTGATGAGGCTGGAAAGATCACTGAGACTGCTTCAAAAGTTGGCCCGTATGGTAGGAGTGTCCTGCCTGTTGAAGATAAAGGCTTGTTAAAATGGAAGCTTGGTGAAGATGAACTCTCCACCATCTTGTATTTGATGGATGTTTGTGATGATTTAGTTTCTGCGGCCCAATTTTTAATTTGGTTGTTGCCTAAAGTTCCTATTAACCCAAGTCCTTCAGTCCATGGTGGGAGGAATGTTATGATTGTACCACGGAATGCTGAAAACCAACTGTGTGCTGTTGGAGAGTCGTTTATATTATCGTCTCTCAGAAGGTTTTATGTCATTCTTCACTATCAATAATCAATAATAATTTATAGAGATGGCAAGATGGGTAACTTGTTAAAATGTGTTCGGGTTATAACGGGTCTTGTTGGGTTGGGCTGACTTACAAGGACTTTTTCGTTCTTTTTTTTCCCTTAACTATTTATAAAAAAACTATATTGTAATTATATTTACAAAGACAATGTTATTACAATAAATATCTTAAATCTTTGTATTAAGCGATTTAGGAGGTTGTATGCATTGTGTATAGACTTGGGACAAATTTCAACGTGTTTGATATGTTCCTCCTTTAGCTAAACTATCTGATATGACCCGCTTGAGAAAAAAACACAGCCAAGTCGACTGCTCATAAGTTAATGGGTCAAAATTGCTTCAATTGTAACCGTATTTACTTGTGTTGACTTTGCATGTTTTGGTGTCTGCATGTCCAGTCCCGAAGCCACTATTTCATCGAATTTTCTATTTTAAAAGTTTTTGATTTTAGATGTTTTTGTTCAGGTATGAAAATATACTTGCTGCAGCTGATCTTATTCCTGAAACATTATCCGCCATGATGCATCGTGCTTCGGTAGTTATGGCTTCTAATGGACGGGTTTCTGGTTCAATAGCATTAGTCTTTTCCCGTCAGATGTTACAAAAATACGGTCAAGTAGCTAGTGTTGTTGAATGGGTAAAAAACTTTAAAACAACATCTGATAAAAGACTTGTTATGGAACTTGAATCTGGAAGATCATCAGATGGAGAATTTGGTTTCCCACTTGGCGTTCCTGCAGGAGTCCAAGATTTTGATGACTTTTTACTAAAGAAAATAAGCGGTGTTCGTATTTCGAGGGTTGGTTTGAGTATGCGGGATACAGTTCAGAGAGTCATCGATGAGGCCATTCCTTCTTTTTATGGTCAAGAAAAGAAGTCTTTTGCAGGTGGCCCATTGAAAAGACCAAGTGTTGAGAAATCAGATGATGGGTTCTCGATAGCTCAACAGGTTGTGAAAGGGCTATTGGATTGCATGAGACAAACTGGTGGTGCAGCTCAAGAAGGTGACCCAACTTTAGTGGCATTTGCCGTTTCGGCAATTGTTAGTAGTGTCGGACATGTGATTGCTAAGATTTCTGAAATAACCCCCGTTTTGTTGAACTTTGCGAGACACATCTTACGCATTCATCTTACGTGTCTGTCTCTATTAAAAGATGCACTTGGAGAACGTCAAAGTCGGGTTTTCGAAATAGCGCTTGCAACTGAAGCTTCATCCGCCCTAACCCAAGTTTTCTCCCCTCCGAAGGCCTCCCGTGGTCAGTTACAACTTTCTCCCGAAACCCGGGAACCCATGTCTAACGATAATTCGAATAGTGCGGGAAAAATGACATTTTCTAAAGCTGCTAAAATGACAGGTGCTATATCTGCACTTGTTATCGGGGCTGTTCTTCAGGGTATTGCCAGCCTTGAAAGGATGGTAACGGTTCTTAGATTAAAAGAAGGGCTAAATGTGATTCAATTTGTAAAGAGCACAAGGTCAAATGCAAATGGGAACGTACGGTCTATTGGTGATTCAAAAATTGATAATTCGGCTGAGGTCTCGGCTCATTGGTTTAGGGTTCTTGTTGGGAACTGTAGGAGTGTTTCTGATGGATTTATAGTCGAGCTTTTGGGTGAATCTTCTATTGTTGCGTTATCAAGAATCCAACGAATGCTTCCTATTAAACTCGTTTTTCCTCCTGCTTTTGCTATTTTTGGGTTTTTGGTATGGAAACGATTCATTCTTAATGCAAATGTCGCGGCCCGTGATAACGTTTCTCAATTATTTCAATCTTTAACAATTGCTATCTCTGATGCCATAAAGCATTTACCCTTCCGTGAAGTGTGTCTCAGAGAGTGTGCTACATTATACGATATTGTATCTGCCGATACTAGTGACGCCGAGTTTGCTGGCATGCTGGACTTAAGTGGGCCCGATATGCATTCAAAACTCACTGCCTTTGTCCCTCTACGAGCCCGAACCTTTCTAAACGCCATCATCGATTGTCAATTGCCACATGAAGTTCTTCTTCATGATGATGGTATACGGGCGTCTGGGCATACTGAGTTAAACGAGATGAAGCTTCTCGATAAGCTTGTGCATATCCTGGATAATTTGCAGCCCGCTAAGTTTCATTGGCAATGGGTTGAGCTCCGGTTGTTATTAAATGAGCAAGCCGTGATTGAAAAGGTAGAAGCTCGGGACGCTTCTTTAGTAGACGCTTTGCGCTCGTTTTCACCAAATAATGAAAATCTGGGAACTTCCGAGAATGAAAATAACTTCATCCAGATGGTTTTGACCCGGTTGCTGGTCAGACCCGATGCCGCTCCTCTTTTCTCTGAGGTGGTGCACCTTCTCGGGAGGTCGTTGGAGGATGAAGTTCTATTGCAAGCAAAGTGGTTCCTTAAAGGTCATGATGTTCTTTTTGGTCGAAAATCAATTCGACAACGGCTAATTAATATTGCTGAGAACAAAGGTTTGTCAACCAAGATTCAGTTTGCAAAACCATGGGGTTGGTGTAATTCCTCTCCTGATGGGCCTGTGCCAACAAGAAAGGGGAATAAGAGGAAGTTTGAGATGGTGTCTCTTGAAGAAGGTGAGGTAGTTGATGATGGAAATGGAACCGACACAAAACGACATTCCAGAAAATTCAGTCAAGTTTCAGATGTTGAAGCGTATATAGTCAGTCAACAACATGTGACAGAGAAAGCGTTGGTGGAATTACTTCTGCCGTGCATTGACCAGAGTTCTGATGACTCAAGGGTTACTTTCGCTAGTGATTTAATCAAGCAAATGAACGAAATAGAGCAGCAGATAAGCACAGTTACTCATGGAGCCACTAGTAAGCCGGCGGGAGCTGTCGCTTCTGGGATTGAAGGTCCTGTGACTAAAGGGAATACCCGAAAGGGTATAAGGGGTGGTAGTCCTGGATTGGCTAGACGTCCTGCAGGACCTGTTGAAATGATGCTGCCTTCACCTTCAGCATTGCGTGCTTCAATGTCGTTGCGTTTGCAGCTACTCCTAAGATTGCTCCCTGTGATCTGCGCTGATGGGTATGTATGCTAATTAATTTGTAGTTACAACTTATTGTTCTGGACCAACTTGAATGATGACTTGTTGGTATGAGTGGCAAAATTAAACTGATTGAAATAATTTCAAGCCGAAATAACTTATTGGTATTAGTTGCCATATTTGTGGTCTGTATCTGTATTTATTTATGATAATGTTTTCTATGTAGGTTAGGTTTCAAAATCTATTATTAAAAATACAACAATTGTCTCATTTTCACTTAAATGAACGGAAACTGATATGATACCCGGGGTTGGAAAAGTCGGGATTAGTCGGCTAATCCTGGCTACCGACTAATCCATGGCCAAGTCGCTCGGAAAGTCGGTCAAAGACGGGTCAATGCGAAAAACCGGGATTAGTCGGGGCAGGAAGTTTTTTTTGGGTCAAAGGCGGGTCAAAGACGGGTTTTCGGGCTGGTCAACGCTGGTCAACTTTTAAAAAATAACAAATTACCAGTTTCATCGCAAATTGGGTTCTTTGTACTCCAGGTGCTCAATTGGAACTTCATTAACACGCCAGTTTCATGTACCAGTTTTATATTTATTCATATATAATTTTAAATTTATTTAAATGCTAAAAAAGTCAATAAAAGTCAAAATCCAAATAGTCTCCGACTAGTCCGTATAATGTCCCGACCGATTAATCCCCGACTTACGACTTTTCCAACCTTGATGATACCTTTACTTGTTAGTGTCAACGTGATCTCAGTGCTGTAAAAGAATTCCATTATAACCTTATAGGATATATCAACATCATTTTCTGCTGTAAACTTTGTTAACAATTTAGTTAAAACTTGTCAGTTTTGCTAAATGTTTCATGATAACCTAATTTGCTTTTCCTGTGCTCAATTTGTCAGGGAGCCATCAGCCCGTAACATGAGGCACATGCTTGCTTCAGTGGTTCTTCGTCTACTTGGAAGTAGGGTTGTTCACGAGGATGCAGATCTTTCTAACCCAGCTTCAAGGTTATCCATTAAGAGAGAGGTGGAGTCTATGATCGATACCGTTGATCTTGGTGAGAGTCTCTTTGATCGTTTATTATTGGTGCTGCATGCGTTGTTGAGCAGCTCCCAGCCCTACTGGCTCAGGCCAAAGTCTATTTCCAAGTCAACGTCGGAAGGTACCTGGGACTCAAGTCTATATGATCGTGAAGTCGCAGAAAGCTTGCAGGTATAATTATGTAAACTTTAAATTTACATAATCATTTTGTTAGGGTTATAAAGTTATGTGGTAAAATAAGCATTATTGGTTCCATTATCGATAAACAATGATAGTATTTTATTAAGAAATAGGTAAAACCACAGATAGATAACTCAATAAATAGATTATGAGATGTGGTCTGATATGGTGCATCTCATTATTGAGTTAGGTTAATTGGGCTTCTTTCGGAGAGACATATATTACTCAAAAGCAGGGCCATGGCTGTGTTTTGAGACTGTCTATTGCGATTTCACTTTGATGTATCTTGATAATATATTTGCTAAAATGATGCAGAATGAGTTGGATGGCATGCAGCTACCGGATGCAGTCAGATGGCGGATTCAGACCGCCATGCCATTTGTTTCCTCTTCTGTGAGAGTCTCAATTTCTTGCCAGCCGCCCATGGTCCCCCCTTCTGCTCTCAGTTTTCTTCAACCAAGCATATCAACTCCTGGACCGCATCCCACAAGTCATAGAAACAATCAAGTTTCTTCATCACGCACCGTCTCAAACGGGCCAGGAAAGACCACCAAGCCTGTGTTCTCTCAACCTGACTCCGATAATGAGCTGATTGACCCGTGGACCCTTTTGGAGGATGGAGCAGGATCAGGCCCGTCTTCCATAAACGCAGCTGCAATCGCAGGAAGTGATCATGCTAATTTGAAGGCATCGAGCTGGCTCAAGGGTGCGGTTAGGGTGAGGAGAATGGATCTAACTTATATTGGTGCTATAGATGATGACAGCTGATAGTAACTTTCCAAAGACAAAGTCAGTCAAAACCTGGTTCAGGTAATCATTAACTTGTAAAGTTACCATTTTGGGGTCAGGGTTCGGGTCAGCCTCCTGCTCTTGTCCTGACACGACAACGAACAGTTTTTGGGGCTGATCGTATTCTTTTGCGGGCATGGGTAGCCGGGAATTATACAATGAATATCTGGATGCATTCCTTTGGCTAATATGGCTCAGACCTGGCTCGATGACTAACCCCTTGGACTATAGTGGCTCAGTCCTGAACCCCATGGTTCGGAGATTTTGTTGTATATATAGGGATGGATATCTGAGCAAAAAAATGTCAAAAGAAGGACAGAATGATCTGCAGTTGTCTGTTTTCTTGGCTTTTTTAGGATATTAATGAGCTAGCATTATATTTAAACTAAGCTCTTTTATTACCTCTTCTCTCTCACATACATGTGTATTATTATAATCATATTATTATTGCTTGCTCATGGAGTATTATGAGGAAGGTTAGTCCTTTTTCTTACAGTTAGAATAGTCCAGTCTAGAGCAATAAACTTATATATAGACTTGTATCTCATTTAGTGAAAGTTGTTACTCTGCTTTGGATTTGACTTTTTTGCTCTAGATGTTTTGTGCTTTGTTGATGATTTACATGAAAGTGGATGCATGTTTTTAGGAGTCCTATTTTGTTTATTGATACCTCTATATTAGAGGTGGCAAAATGAATGGATCGGGTCGGATCTAAATGGGTTTGGGTCTAAATGGGTCATTTAGAAGGATGAGTCTAAACGGGTCCGGGTCAAATGGGTCTCGGGTCGGGTCATCGGGTTCACCAAACTTTTTTTTTTATTTGAGTGAAAAATGAAAAAAATGAAATGAGGTGGAAAAAAAAAATTACCCACTAGACCCATCCAAACCCGTTGGTTAATTGTTACACAATTATAGGTTATATTGAAAAACCCATATAGACCCATCCAAAAAATGGGGAGGAGATCTAACAAACTCATCCCCTTCTAAAAATTAACCAAATTGACCCATAATTAACCAATGGGTCTAAAATTGCCACCTCTAGTTTATAGATTTGATATAATGTTTAAACTATCTATAAAATCATGTTTATACGACTAAAAATTACAATAAACTTGCATGAAGATAGTTTTCTACCTGACCTTAAAAGCCGAGCCTCATCGATTAAAGTAAGAAACAAAGCAAAAAAAATAATCATTTTTATATGTTGTTTAGTATTCACGGAAATTGAATATTCCATCCAATTTTAGATATATATTGTAACGTTATCCGTAAGTGGTTCATTTGGCAGACTTTCTAACAAGTTGTATAGTTCATAAATGCGAAACGAGGTTCAAATACGTATACAGGTTCAAGTTAATTTTTTTTTTTTATATATATATGTGCAGAAATTAAGAAGCATTATGTTTCTAGCCTGATAAGCATTTGACCAAAACAAGCCAAATTTTGAGTTGGAGCCAATTTAATGGTCATTGAACGGTCTCAAAGTTCAGCTAAAACCGAGCTTTTCGATTCGGGTTAAGTTATAATTAAAAGGTAAACCAAACCGAACCACAAACGCCTCTAACCCTATATAATATAGGAGAGTAAATTCCATAAATGGTCCATGTGGTTTACATTGATTTACAAAAACAGTTACTGTATTTTTTTTTAACGTTTTCGATCCAATAACTTACAAATATACTCACAGATGGTCTCTAAACTTTGAATTTGCTTGCAAATGATCCCTCTTTTATTGGATCGAAAATGTTGAAAAATAAAGTTAAGGGACCATTTGAGAGCAAAATTCAAAGTTATTGGACAAAAATGTTAAAAATTAGTACAATGACTATTTTCGTAAATCAATGTAAATCACAAATACCATTTATGGAATTTACTCATAATAGGGTGACACCCATGTCATTGTGCAACTCGTGAATCATTGTCCGAGTTAACCAATCTTTTTTTTAGAAAGTGAAACCTACAACTACCTCCAAATTATATACACAACCACGGATATTTTCGCAATGACTCCCAAGTAGGGGTGTTAATCGGGTCAACCCGACCCTAATAAGAGTTAGTCGGGTCGGGTTAGTCGGAGTTTTCAGAAATAAATATATACCCGCAACCCGACCCTATTAGGTAATCGGGTTATCGGGTTCGGGTTAATATGGTAGCGGGTTAGTCGGGTCGGGTTAATCGGGTAGCGGGTTAACCCGTATAACTTCACAGTTTTCTAATAATTGTTAAAATAAATATATAGATGACTTTGAATTTTGGGATAATACACTAAAATATTGAATAATATATGAAGTTGAAACCACATGAATTATGTATACGTAGTATAATCATAGTTGGTAAAAGAGAGTTTTGTTTTAAATTGAATGTAAATATTGAATTTCAAAGCGGGTCTAAGTATACTTAAAATGTAAGTCTTGCTTATAACTTTTGAAAATTTAAGAATGCAGTTACCGCACTAACACTTTGATGAAAGAATACTTGCAAGTTATGTTACAATTAATGTACAACACTAAATCTTCAGTTCCCCGTAATCATATTTATATACATTGCTACACTTTACACTAATGTTATTATATGGTTATAGCTACTATTATTAATTAGATTCTAGTCTTAAACTCTTATATATATAGAAAAATGTCTCGACATTAAATTAACATATTCAACTTATATTAATTTATAGGAAAGTTTAACTATAAAAATTAATAGAAAAATTGATACTTGGTTAAATCGGGTTAATCGGGTCAACCTGCACCCGCATAAATTTATCTATTTTAATCGGTAACCCGACCCTAATAAGCATTCGGGTTAATCGGGTTAACCCGTCTAACCCGATTAAACTTTTTAACCCTATTAAACCCAACCCAAATAGTTTTAATAGAGTTTGGATCGGGTTGGGTGCGAGTCAGATCGGGTTTTTTGACACCCCTACTTTCAAGGCTTGAACCCACAACCTCTATGTCGGCTACAACTCACGGAGTTAACCAAATCAACTCATGAGATGCTTTTGTTACCCCCATTGACTGAGTAGTCACAGATGAGTTGAAGTAGACCCCACACCACTACAACATATATGGTAAAGGACAAATCTCATTTGTCACAATATAAACTCAACTGCACTGTCACTTTAACTTCTAACAAGAGACTCTATGGACCAGTTGAAACTTGCATATTCTGTGATCTTTTGATCATTGAGGTGGTTGTGGTACAATACATCATCATCATCATCATCATCATCATCATCATCTCATTTTATTCTTCTATTATTTAGAAGTGCCTGTCTTTATGTGTGGTTTTATGCTGTGATAACAGTTAAGAGTAAGTTCTGAATTTTCAGTTTCTTTTTAAATCTGGGAAATTTATAAGTTGTCTGTTTGCATTATGTTCCCAGTTCTTGCAGTACTAATATGTCTTGTATTTATACTTTTATTTTTGTGAGACTTATGTTCCAAGTTCTAGACTTTTGTACACTTTCTGCATTTTTATGAGTACCCATGTCTCAAATTATTGATTTTTGATACAAGTTCTAGTTTATTCAGAAACCCCTGTGCCATGATTTTGTTTCTATATAAGCTCAATTTTGGTCAAAGCCATAGCTAAGAATCTTTTTACCACCATATCAGAGTTTTTGAGAATTCCATGACCTACATTCTTGATTCTTGGGTATGATTCTATTTTCTAAAGAAGTCCAGTCATAAATCCCTTACTGTATTTTTTATTTCAAATGTTGTTTATTTTTCCATTATACATATGCATAGTTTTTTAGAATTTTTTTTTGCAATTATCGAATTGTATAATGGATCTCTTTTTTTTTTTTTTTTTTTTTTTTTTTTTTTTAAGTTCCAAATTCTTGATGTTGTTATGTGAAAGTTACTTTTATTGGGAGCCATAATAATGATTTTAGAAATAAATTACCTTTTTTCCTCTTTGAGAAACCCATGTCTATGGGGGTGTTTGTGATTGCTTGCTTTTAAGTGGTTATGATTTTAGTGGGAGTTTAGAAATAAGCATATAGGCCCAAACACACCCTTAATTCTTAAATTTTACCGATGTCTTATATTTATTTGTGATTTTGTCCATTTCCTTTTTAAACCTTTTTACTAAATTCTAGCTTCTTTATTCTTTTCTGTTCTATTTTTAGAAACCCATTATCGTCAATCGTGATTTTAATGCATTGTTTGTGCCTATAATTCATGCTTTACAGGGTGTGTAACGAAAAAGATCTCTTGTTTTATTTTCTCCAAATTCTTTTTGGGATTTCTTATCTTTGATCAAGAATGGAAGGAGGGGTGAATGGTGGATCTGAGAAAGTCAAGAATGGTTGCGGCGACAACAGCCGCAATAGCGGTAACACTGGTGGCAGTAATGGTGGCGGTGATGTTAATGAAGCTTTGAGGAAATGCTTGGAACAAAACAATGGAAACAACGATAAATGCAAACGAAAGATTGAAGCGCTCAAGGGGTCCTCTCCAAAAACATCATCAAAGAAGCCCATCACTCCTTTAAGGCTAAGGAGTGGTTCATTGACTGATGTATGATGAAAATGAGAAATTTATACATATGAATCACATCCAATTATCCATATATAGATATAGATATTATTAGTAAATTATAACTATTGATGCATGATGTTTCAGATCATTGTAGATCAGAAAGGAGGTTCTGATTTAGCAAGATACGAAATCATTCTATTTTAATTGCGATATTAATATCTTTAATCTACATAAGTTGTGCAAAAGACATTGATGATTTGGTTAATGGTTGATGACATGATTTGTACTGTATACACCAAAATGGCTTGCATCACATGAACATCCAACAAATTCAATTGTATATAGTTTGCAGTTAATCTTTCAAAAATCGTCTGTTGCTAACAGTTTTAGAGATATACCTAAATCCATTGCTAACCTTCTGAATGATTAGAGTATGTCTGCAAAGTACAAATAATTACAAAATTGCAACAAGGCCTAACAATCTTCTTGCTGGTTTGCCATGGATTTATCTACAAACAAGACATCTTCGATCCAACCAACAATGTTGAATGCCAAACCTTCCAAAACCCTTGAGTAGCTCTCCAATATAGCTTGTCCAACATCCTGCAAGTAAATCACATATCAATTATAATTAAATTTGATATAATTATTGACATTTGAACCATTATGCTTGTAACTACTAGATCATAATACATACACAATAAAGGTATTCATGTACTTACCTTATTACATTGAATCTTGCTTGTGTCTAATGCTGTCTGTGCAAGTTCAGGATACCGTTGTTTTAAACTAAACAACAAGATCTCTGCTCTTTGGGCTAGCACCACGTTCTTTTCACCCTCTATGTTCTCTTTAACCATTTCCCATGAAGAATTTGGATAATTTGAGCATGCTTTCTGCCTCCATATGTACATCGATGCCTCAACACGATCAGCTAACTCAAGTGCTTCATGTTCCGAACTTATTTTGAGAGAATCAAGGAGGTAGTCAGGGGAGAATCTGCCAGCAGAAGAAGTCAGATAGCGATACATTGTATCCCCTATTGTTGTTCTTCCCGTCTGAAAGCAAAAAAATTACAAAAGATTTAATATTTTTGCAAAGGTAGTTGTATTATGAACTATACACTGATGAACCACATTGACGAATATGCAAACATTGGTTTAAAAAAAATCATTGTACTTAAATCTTGCCCACATTTTTCGAGTTTTGTCATGTAAAAATGAATTAGCATTTTGTAAATATTATACTATGGTGTCATGATAATTATTTTGTGCTAAGAGCCAAACCTTAGGAAGGGAAGCAGTATACGTATGTGGTATTTCCATATCGGAGAGTATACTGCTGTTGATAGCCATTGCTGCTTTGTGTATTTGGTTCGCAGCATCACGTTTCTGTCTCAAATGCTTCTTGGCCATATCCGAGAGGCCGTCAGTGGAAACACAAGGCACTGGCAGCCACCATTTATCTTCATTCCTCTGAGGCTGAGGAGTTCGCCTAAATGACTCGCTACGTGAGTTACTGGAGATGCTTCCTGGTTCGTCATACCAAAATTCCGTTTCTTGAAAACTCTCCAAAATTTCCTATATTAGAAGTATAAAGTTCATGTTCCAAACCAGTAATCTATTAGAGTATTAGAAATGTAATACACTGTTAAATCTTTTTAACCAGAGTAATGAGTGCTAAAAATTCAAGTATATGATTCATTTTTGGGTAAATGATAAAAATCGGCAACGAACTGCCACAAATTACTCCAAGTATACAACCTACTAAATAATTTGCTTAGGTATGCAACAAACCGGCTAAACCTGTACTTAGGTGAGTAATATGGTAACCTGTTACCGGTTTGACCGGTCAACATCCATTTTCTACAATTTTTATTTTATTAATAAATGTGACGTGGGAAATAAAAGTTGACCTGGATAAATATTGTTTAATATAATTAATTGATGATAATTAATTTCGGATATATATTACCCGTTTTCCTCTCATTCACTCCACAGGAACATCATCATCTTCTCCGGTGCACTGTCATCATCATCATCTTCGGGAGTAACCTGCAACTCCGCAACAGATCATCTCTTCTATTTCTTTTGTTTCTTTAGAGTTCATCATCTTCATCGTCTTCATGACCATCACCATCATACTAAAAACAAGAGGTTTCATAATATAGTAGCTATGTAACCGGAAATAGAACGCCGCTAGAAAACTAAAACAAATTTGCTAGTACTTGACGCAAACGTGAAGCCGGAAAATTTAGAAGATGACGGCGTCGGTGTTGACGAGCTAATTGGAATCAACGAAATGGACAGCGACATAATGGTTGGAAAAGCGAAATCTGAGCTACATAAATGTTGAAACTCGCCGGAAATCATGAACGGTGTTGTAAACGCAACTACTTTTTCTGCTACTACTAAAACTCGTCGGAAATTACATAAGTTCGCCGGCAAAATTCATTTTTAAGATCTGGTTCTGCTTTGGTGGTGGCGATCTGCGGCTGCTCCGAGGATTGGGGCTTCGATTATCAACTCAATCATTTGACCTTTTCGAACTCCTATTAGATATTACGGTTTCCAGTTGATGATTAGGGGCTTCATTTTATTATCGTGTTTGTTGTTGATGATCTCCGACAATGAAGGTTAGGGATGGTGGCAGCGATAGGGTGAGGAAAGGATAGAGGCGATGTTGACGGTGAAGAAGGGTTGGGGAATTGTTATATAAATATATGAACTTCAGTCCGGTGAGGCGGCAAAGAACCAACGGAAACAGACCGGCGATATTAGCATTTGATAAATCTAACAGCATTTATTAAATAAACAGACCAGCAGTCGGATTAATTAGTAACGCCATTGAGCACAAGGATAATGAAATGAAGTTTAATAAAAGTATGAAAATATTAAATAAAGAAGACATGGATATAGAGATAGATAGATATAGATATGGAGATAGAGGTTGCAGAAAGATCGGAGTTTGTGTAGCGGAGAAATAAGTTGACTGTCGACGAAAGGTGTGTATTTTGCTTCTCCGGTTGACGGCTAATGGTCGGATATTGTTGCCGGAAACGTTTTTTTTTCTACTGCTACTGTTTCGATGTATGTGTATGTATATGAGCTGACATGGAGGCCACCTGTACATATGACGTGGCAAAAAATATTGTCGTGGCAGGTGATGTGTAAGCCTAATCAGCTTTAGAAAATTTAAAAAGGTAATAATAAACTTTGCAAGATCCGAACACATATTCTTCCGGTTTGTTGCATACCTAAGCAAATTATTTAGTAGGTTGCATACTTGGAGTATTTTGTGACAGTTCGTTGCCGACTTTTATCATTTACCCTTAATTTTTTGTTGCCAAAGAACCATTGTTTACTAAATTTACAATATTAAATGTTTGCAAGAAATAGCAATACTAGTATAGTTGTAAGTTTGTAACAACATAGTTGCTACTTTAAACTAATATGATCACCATACAGAAGATTAAAATATGGCCTTACTATGAGAAGTGCATCGAGCTTTATTAACGCAGGAAGGTTGATATCAATATCTGATCTCGGCCGACTCATCATCATCTGACAAAATATTTAAACAAATTCAGTAACCAAAACTTAAAGAAGAAAATGCACCGAAAAAATGAGTGATTTTTTTCCATCTTAGTTCTTGCAGAAGTGCCAAAAAGGTTTACAAAATCAAACAATTCTATTAGAACAACCGGTCTTTTGGCAACACAGAAAGTACATTAGACAAAAAATACTTATATTAAGATCATGGTTCTGTTTTGGAATTACATCTGAATAATCTATTCAGAACTGCAATATATAGCAAACTGAAGCGTGCTTTTAATCAATTATAAAGAACAACGAATAACAACGTAAAAGAAAAAAAATATTTTGGTGTACCTCCATGGATGCTCCGTTTTGTAAGTTTGGTGATGGTGGGACGAACTCAATGATGTAATCACATACAGATAATAAGCAAGTCATTTCCCTTTTCCACATTATCTTCTTATTATGATACAACGGTTCTAATCTCTGGTGCTGCCCAAACATAGAAACTACAGGGTACAAGGATTGATTGTTACAAAAACAAAACCATTGATTACAGAAAATAAAGATTTACAACTTGTAAAATGGATTGGAAAGAAGAGTAATACCATAGAGATTCGTTATAGCATTAGAGACCGTAACAGCAGTTGAAACTCCTTTGCCACTGCCTGACATATCCTCTCCCAATAAAAGCTTCGAAAATCTTTCTTTCATCATTTCAAGCTCTGCAGAATATGAATTTATATTTAAGGTGGCGATTCGAGTATTCGACCACTAAATGAATCATGATATGACGATAGAGCCATTGGTTTAACCCATAGTCTCATAGTATAACCTTTTGATTTTGATTCTTACATAACATATATTATAAGAAATTGGTAAATCAAGAATGAGAAAGACTATTGTTTTGTTACATTGACTTTCTCCTATGTCTTTCTTATTGGTGTCATTAATTCTATATGAAGATCTTGTTGACATTATGAGTAAAATAACTTAATGCAATAAAAACTGACCCAAATCTGTAGGTTTCTGATCATTGACTTTATTATCATTTTCTAGCATATGATTACGCTTCATTCCTCCAAATCTTGAAAGTGTTGGTCGATAAGGTGATCTCTCGGTGGCTGGCCAAGATATTGGAGAATTCGCTTCTGATGAGCAGCTATTAAAATCATCTGTCAAATTTTCCGAAAAAGCTGAAGTCTCTGAGTTAGTTCTACCATAAGCAAAAGAACTGCCACTATGTGTAGGTGACTGATCATGATCCATAATGGAAATCGGTGATGAATGAAAATTCATATCAGAAACCTCTTCAAAATCTTCTAATTTCTTCATTTCCAGCACTTTTGTATGTACAACTTTTTAAAAAGTTCAATAAGATGAGGACTTGTGCAAAACAATGTTTTTTACACTTCTGATTAAAACTGATTCCATTCAACTTATATAATTGTATTTATAGAGAACACCTTCTCAAGCTTAGAGGGAACACATTTTATTTTATCTTATATTTCTGTTGGTAGAAAATTAAATAAATTTAATATATATAAAATATATAATGGAATAGATGTGGAAGAAGAAAAAACTGAATCAATGAAGTACTACCATTTTATGATTAGATGACTATATAAAATATTACAGAGCAATGTTAATGTATTTCTTTCTATTAAGTCCAAGATGCTTCAACCTTGATATTAAACAATAAAAAATGAAACACTTAATGAAGTATTTGATGTACAATTCTTGAAACAAGGGTGTCGACGCGACCTTACTAAACACCGAAAGTATCATATGTAGAGGTTAACCGATAACTGATCAACCGGCATCGGAGGATATTGGCATATGTTGTATGTGCTAGCGCACAGGACCGTCAAATTCAGGAGGGCCTCCAAATTTTATGAGCACTAATTTCAATGAGTATAAGTTTGATGCAAAGATAAAAAAAAAAACTATTATTATACTTGTAGAATAAAAAATGACCATTTCTATTGTTACATATATATAGTTTTTTAACTCCCTAGCCAAAATCACACAAGGTCAATTCCTACTAAAAACTTACGACAACCTCATGTTGTTTCTATTTTGCCGAGCAAAAAAAAGTGCAGTTTTTATTCTTTTTTTAAACATCATCCGTGATTTGACTTATAGAAAAGAAAGAGAAAAAAATATTTTTTTCTCTACAATGAAGCCCTTTATCTCTTCGTATGCTTGATTGCTTATGTGTTTTAATCCAATATAATATAATAATAATATAAAAGCCCGCGATTTTAATAATAAATTTTATTTAATGATTCAATATAATATGCTCATTAGTGGAATATTTTACATAGATGCGATACATAGATCGTTATGTAGTTCATAAGTTTTATGTTTACATAGTTTAACTTTTTAAACCTCTACAATATATTATTTGGTTTCAATTTAAACTGACTAATGACAAAAGAAAAGACAAATTTATACAAATTTATACAAAATATGAAAAAAAAGGATAATATTTATTTGTTGGAGGGCCTATTTTCAGATATTGCACAGGGCCGACCAAATTCATTTGCCGGCCCCAACCATCCCTATTTTATCATTAAAGAATACTCGTGTCAAACCAAAACTTGAATACAATAGTCTCGTCCCCAACCTAAGGGGACCATGTCCTCCTAATATTAAACCCGAAAGCAAAAGCAATCATCTCATCCCCTACCAAAATGGACCCTATCTTATTTTGAAAATTCACACATTTCGCAACTCCTAGTAGAACAACAAAGTCGATGGATGGTCATAGTTTACCAGCCTAACTCGTTGTGTATGCAAAATACACTAGAGTTGTTTAGAGTACCACGTTCGATTCAATTCGCATGAAATAAAGAGGTCTCTAATGAATAAGCTATCTTGAATGCATGTACTTATGTTTCATTTTGGAGTTTAAACCGAACATGGCCTTAGGATTGGTTTAAGGTTATCCCAGATTTATGTAAACTAGAAGAAGATCAAGTCTGACTTAATAAATTTAAAAATTGAGTATATTGTATTTAACCGACCACGTTAACGACATTATAACATGGTATAACGTTATGACCATCATATTTATATTAGCAAATATCAAATTAAACTTTAATTAATTAATTAATTAAATAGTCTATAAACTCTAAAATCTACCAACACACAAAAACGAAAACATAAACTCATGGGGTACTTTGAAATTATTTTAAAACAAAGTCTTTTAAGAAATGTATGAGTTTTTATGGTAGTCGTGCATGCCATTAAAATTGAGTCGGACATATTTTTTAATGCATTATAAATAAAAAATAATAAGGATCATGAATAGTTTATGGAGTTGACTTTTGATTTTAAGATAATAAATAAATAGTAGATCCATCTGATTATCCGAATGTTCACATGAACAAGTTTGTTTATTATAGTATTTATTTAATTCATAAAGATGTGACACTTTGACTTGTATATTCTTAAAAATCGATTTAAATTGCTTTTAATAAATTTGGTTGATTAAACGTATTAAAAATTCGGAGGGTTCTATATTGAAACTTCGAGTCACTTTGTAGAATTCACAATTATGATTCATGCCTTTTTTTTTCTTCTTTGAATAAGATCAAAATTATCACATTTAATCAAATATCACATTTAGTTTTAATAATAAGAAAAACTATGTTAAAATGCTTGTGTTTCTTGTTTGATGTAAAATATTTAGGATAAAAGCTAACTTCTAACCATACATACAAGCTATGTTAAAGCAGACAGCTTTTCTAAAAACCTTCATTGTTCTATCAGCAATCACACTAACCATATAGGCATATACATACCACTAACAAAGCTATAGCTACAACAGGCCATGATACAAAATGTGGGGCGTATCTGTTTCGGTCATTTAATGTTCAACATTTCATTCTTTCGGCGTGGATGAGAACGTGATTGTGGGTCTCAAAGAACAGATGTAAATGATGCAGACGAATGCTAAGACTATTAACACCTATCGCGAGGATGAACGGTTAGATTGTTTTGTTCACCTCCAACTGTTGGGTGCCCATTTGGTGACGCTTTCCTGGATGCAGCCTGATTTTTCATCATCAGAGTTTCTCGAATTTTTTTCTCACTTTTCATTGACTCCTGTACATGATCACAAACTCGAACGCAGAGCTCGTCTAGAGCAAGCATCTGAAATGGCTCTTCAATGAGAACTCCCACCTGTAGGTTCCCATATAGCAAATTTGGTAAACTTTCTAAAATGAATAACATGGTCAATGTTTGACTTTCAAGAGAAAATGGATTGATAAAAACTTCAAAATTCGTTGGTACATTTGTAAAATTGACTATTACATTATAGCTGCTAAGAATAGCCACAAGTTTCTCAGTAGCAAATTCATCATAAAAAAAATCATTTCAAAAGGTCAAACCTAGTTGGTACTTAGTAGTACATTTGACATTTTTAGTTGAATTATAGTCACAAAGAGAGATCAGAACTTCCACTTAGAAGTAATGAAAGTAAATTCGGGCGTAACATATTGAGTTACATGTATCTCATTCCCTCTCAGTACCAAGATTATTGAAATATGCAATGTTTGGCCTTTGAAGGGACTAATAAATTTCAAAAAATTTGAATTTTTTATTCATCCTATCAATCTTCATCCAAAATTTGGATCACTTTATAAAACTTCATAGCAAAAACTAAAAAAGGGAATATGTTGGAATAAAGTTGACAACATAATCCATGGCGATTGAGTATTTGATTAGTCAACTGGTATTATATTGAAATTTAGTTCTTCTGACCTTCGAAAGTTGTGTGTATGTGTGCGTGAGTGTGTGTGTGTGTGTGTGTGTGTGTGTGAGAGAGAGAGAGAGAGAGAGAGAGAGAGAGAGAGAGACCTCTTCGATGCAGAATAAAGAAGCCGCACTAACAAATGTAGCTGGAACGACAATCCAATTGCAATCATCCCATAGTATGATCGGAAGAGTAAGATGCCAGAGGACAAGAAATCTTGAGGTCAAACGAGTGTAAGAAAGAGGAATAGGAATGCCCATGATTTGTTCACATACACCAATACCTTCGTGGAAACAAGTAACTTTTGATTCCTGCAATTTAATGCACAAACCTTTACTCACACACACAGTATGATTTTGAGGTCACATCTATAACTTCTCAGATAGTAAGTTTACCAGTACAGTCCGCTTTGGTTCCTCCAACTTGAGCAGCTGCATGCTTTGAGAGATAAACTGGATGATGCAGTGTGGACGATGATTTGAACTGAGAACTATTGCTAAATCATCTTCATCGAGTAGATACTCAAGGTCTCTTCCTATATCAGATTCGTATATCAAATGGCACTGCATTCAAAGATTATAAATAAACTAAAGAAAGATATTCACATCCTCAAAATACTTGTTTGACTGCAGGATTCAAAACATATCTCTAATAAAGAAAGAAAGAAACTTGGAATTCTTTTTATCAGCTCTATCAAGAATTATTTCCATTTACATACACATCCCTTGACTTCAAAAAAATCTATAATTATCTCTTTCCATTTCCAGAAACATTAGCACTTTTCAGCAAGCCACCAAATACTACTACATATATATATGCGACATAAGAGAGTACTTGTCAACATTTACAACCCCAAACAATCAGAGAGATCACATAAGTTTGCTTTATAAAAAGTCAAAAACTTTTAACGAGGTTATGAATTTTGACAGTCTCTAACAGTATTTATCGAGTTCAAAATAAATTAGCTATCACTCTTTCTCATTAACATTTTATATTCAATGCCCTCTTTCCCCTAAACACGTAACCTTTGACCATTTTGACAGAATTAATTCACCCCGTTTATGTAAAACTTGATCATAAGGGGCAAAATTAAAGTAAATTACATACCCTTACAACCTCAAGAATTGCTTTATAGAAACAAATTATATCATTATCATAATAATATTATTATACATAATGTAATATACAAATATACAATGAACTCTTAGAAAGACTGAAAGACGCAAGCTTTATGGGTCAACCCAACCCATTTGACAGTCCTATCCTAAGCATGATAACTAGACATATATATTAAATTGTAACTACTGAACTACAAACCTTGAGAGCAACTGGAAACGCCATGATATACTGCAAAAGTGAAGCCTTTAAACACGAATCATTATCCACACTAACAATCACTTGTCTTGCAAAATCATTCGTCCCCGAAATCACTTTACTCCAAGCCTTTCTCCCTTCCTCAAACCGCGAATACGAAGCTTCCGTTCTGAAAACCAACAGCAACGCCAACGCTGGTGCCGTCAACTGGTACGGCAACGAAGAAGCTCGCAATACCGGAAATACCTCCGGCAACAAATGCCACAACACGGCCGTGTTGTAACTCGCTACAAACGCAGCAACCGACGTGAACGCGATCACCGGTGGTACTAATGATAAAATAACCCTAGAACTGAGACTAGATAACAGATGCCTAATGTGTCTTAAAGAGCTACGGTGTCGAACCCAATCTTCGTGTTTATACAGCGGCCGGTTTTGTTTCATACGCCTTTCTTTGATTCCATCCGCCCAATCGGGGATCGATCGGAGAATTGAGATTAAAGTTATGGACTTTGGTGGAGATTGGGGGTTTGGGTTATGGGAACATGTGATTTTGGAGGGAAAATTGAGGGAATTTTTCAGGGGGATTTTGGATTGGGAAGAGAATGAAGATGATGGTAGAGTTTGAAATGGGGATTTGGGGGTTGTCATGGATGGAAGTTAGGGTTAGGGTTAGGGTTTGAATGTATGAGAGCATATTTTTGAGAGGGGAGTTTGAAAAGGAGTGAAGGGTGGTTGAAAACGGTTAGGTGAGTTTTGTAAAAGATTATTTTTTACAAAAAGTTGTGGATAATTAAGAGTTTATGTGTACCAATGAGTTTGGAGAACAAAATAAATAAGTAACCGAATCAAAAGTATATGGTTTAAGTATATGCTTATTTAAAAGGTTTAGTGGATGAAAATGCATTCAACTTATGCACGAAGTTTATTATATGTATCTAACATTTTTTTAGTTTATTGTGTGTATCAATCTTCAACTTTGGTCTGTTGTGTGTATCGGGCTGATATAGCACCGTTTTTGGTTATGTGTCAACGACATGTCAAATAACGTGGCAAATTATACATTTGACACATTATCAAATTAGTCATTGGATACATACAATAGACCAAAGTTAAATATTGATACACACGATACACCAAAAAAAGTTGAATACATATTATAGACTTCGTGCACAAGTTGGATGCATTCCCCTGCACTAATCCTTTATTTAAATTTAAAGAGCTTATAAATGAATGTAATAAAAAATTTATGATGTTTGAATAAAAACAAAATGTTTAGCATCACGATTACGATACTATTTGACTTATTTAAAAGTATATGTTGTTATCATACTTGTCTGATCCCGATCTTGATCTTACGATTTCCGTGAATGAAAACGATCCGATTTTACATAGATACTTAAAAGCATAGGATCTGCTTAGGATCCCGCTCTCATGTCGATTTGAGTATATGATCTTACAATTTTGATCCGATCCGATCTTACTTAACACGAATCTATGATTTAACAAAATACAAATTAGTTAATTTTTTGTCCAATAAAAGGTTAATAGGTTTATGATTTAATCAATTACCACATGTAAAACTAATCAATTCTTAGACTAAAATAGTTTATCACGTGAAATTTTATATCTTTAATTACAATTATAGTAATCTAAGTCGCTATGATAAGTATGAATTAATGTTATGGTGTTTAAACTATAAAAGTTTAATCAATTGTCATGCATTTGTATTATAATACATTTATGAAACCATAACGTATGAGTAGGATCTTACGATTCCGATCTTGTGAAGACAAAAACGATCCTATGTAAGATTCCGATCTTGACAACCTAGGTTGTTACATAGCAACCAAAATTCAAAAAAATATCACTATTACCAAAACCAAACAATAAATAGTTAAAAGCGTGAACGAAGTGGGCTAATGTGACTCAAAATGGTCCGCTATTACACAGGGTAACTATTCTGGGTCGGAGTGATCATCAGCGTGGCAGTGGCAAAGCGGTGACTATCACCTTGGTGGTAGCCTTTTTTTTTAGTGTGTTGTGTGGTAGCCTTTTGACACTCGAAGGCAATATGATTTACAGGTAAGAAAAATGGTTGAATATAAGCTTATATGGGTAAAAGATGGTTGGTATGTAATTTCAATGTGAAAATGACAGGCACTAGGGTGTAAGGTCTCTTTTTTCCCTCTCTCGGAATGGTCAAGAGTCCATTCCCTTTGGTGTTTGATATATATGCCATGAAAACCCAAAATTATGCAGTCTTACAACGTCGAAAGATGACCCCAACGTGCCCCCATAATCCCTCAACTTGAAGACGCAGAATTTGCTAAATAAGTTCTCATATTCGACTTCCTCTGGAATTTCAACAACCAAAATTGATATCATGCCTCAAACCTAACGATTCCATATTCGCACACAAGGGTATGAAAGCAACAACAAATCCAAGAACGAAATGTCAAACAGAACTGAAAAACTGAGAAACAAAGAGAATAGCAACAGTCTTGTTGTACACAAACTACACATGTATTGTTGTTAAGTGAGTTCTTGCTTTACAATTACATTTCCCAACAGAATTAAGAAACCAAATATTTTTCTATCTCTCAATACACAATTTAATCCACATGTAAAAATAAAATAAAAAACGACACATCAACATCAAGTGCAAGGGCAAAATCGTCATCTTAACACATATGAAAGAGCCATCTTATCGGCTCTCATTTTTCGTACAAAAGAAGCAAGTCAATAATAAATTACAGAATTTACAGTGTACAACAATGGCAACAATTTGGTTATTGTCCATTGGTGGTGGCTCCAGTTTTCTTTGCTTCGAGAGTGGCGCCTTCCTTGAGAGCCACATGGGCTTCGGTTTCCATTTTAAGGGAGAAAAGTGAGGCGGCTTGTAAATATGAAGCAATGTGCCACACAGGTGAGATGACTTGCGCTTGCATAGCATCACCAAGGGCCTCTTGAGGCATATCGTTCATGAGGTACGATAAACTACGCCGAGCATATACTGTTGGAGATACTGTAGGTCCATGTTCGATGAACTGCAGACAAAAAGGGTACCGTTCACAGGTATTCAACTAAATATATGCATGTATGTATCAACAGGTTCATGAGTATTTACGTATTTATCAAAAGATTCAAGAGCATGTATGCATATTAGGCAAAAGTATAAGATGTACAAATTCATATATAGAAGGGTGCATTCCTCCAAATATTGATCTCCAAATCATATACCATATTGATCCAAGAATCAATTTGAATATTGAGATGCAAAATACAACAATGGTTGTTTCCATCTGTAGATAAATAAGCAAGTGAACAAGAGAAAATACCTGGGTATAGCACTCGATTGCAGTGCTAAATTCTTTTTGCCGAAATGCGGTATCACCCTTCTTTTTCGAGTTTAGTGACTCTTGCATTTGATCGGTCCACATTTGAAATGATAGCTGAAACAAAAAACAACTAAATCAGGAAGTATCGAAAGCTAATAAACAGCAGTAAAAAAAATTCATATGACCATTAGTGGAAACTAAAAGATAGAAGTTTCTTCTTACATGAGGTAATAGTGGTGGTAGTTCTGCCCATTAATATAAAAATAGGTGAATTTCTAATAACAAACAAAATAGGAAATCTATAAAACTTGGCTAAAGAAAGAAATTGGCCAAAAGGTCCATAGCTAGATAGTTTGTTATAGTGATTGAACCCTACAAAATTGCTTTATTTTTAGATAATTAGATTAAGGGTTTTGATAAAAGAAGCCCTAAGGGCTCTTGATAAGAGATTAAAAATTTTAATAATTTAATTAAAAAAAATAAACAATTCCAACCACCTTCCATTTTTCTCGGTAATAATTATGATTTTATATTATTTGCAATACAAAACTAATTATCTCTTCCTCCATAACCACCTATCTATTACCTATTACGTATAAAATTGAAAGCAACACGGTAATCAGCCTACGAATCATTTTAGTTTCAAACAATTATCAATTCAATATATTAATAAACACACATCATATTTTTTAAATGAGGAAATTTTAGTCCAACGTGAAAAATATAACATTTATGTTTTACCGTCATTGTCGAGCGGAATCCATTGAATTGGGTTTCTTGTATTTTAATTCAGTGAATATACAATCTCAGTATGTTTTGAACTAAATAATCTATTTAAAATGATCTTAAATTTGATAGGTGAATTATTTTGAAAAGAAAAAAAAAACGGAAGTTACTATGGGGAAGATTGACCGGAGAATAATGTGAAAGGTGGTTTGGATTGTCTATTTTTCTAATTAATAATTAATTTTCTCAATCCCTTATCAAGAGCCCTTAGGGCTTCTTTTATCAAAACCCATTAGATTATTATTTTCCTGGGGGTTTGTTAACAACAGCCCTAAGGGCTATGGTTAACAGTTAAAACACAAACATTATAGTACCTTAACCACATATCATCAACCATCTTGAGGTATTTATGTTTTAACCGTTATCCACCTGTCCATTATTGTATAAAAGACGTCACTAGTGAGAGATTATATATAACCTCAGTTGTCTGTCCAGCGTCATCTTTATACGAAAGCTTTTCCAAGACCTCATGCATTGCAGTCAAATCCATTCTCAAGCAAGCTTCACCAAGTGGAGATCGAGGTGAAAATGAAATAGTAGTTTGGATGCCCATCAAGATGTGTGAAGGAACCTATATGCCAAGAATGAAATAACTTCATAAAAAAGTCCTAAGATCAGAGAAAATGATCCCCAAATGTAACTCATTTTGTTGATCTACAATTTGATGTGATGTCAAAAACTAGACATTATGCGCACGGCAAAAATGTCGACTAACCTCGGTCTCCTTTTGAAGAGAAATTAGAGCAGACACTACTGACTTCGGATTTGGGCGTTCTCGGGGTTCATATTGCAAACAACGAGTAGCCAGACGCACCAACTCGGTTCCATCATCATTAGAAAATTGCCCTTCTAGACATGAATCTGTGAGCATTTGAAGGTTCCGATCTCTTATCAAGTCAAGCGCCTAAAACAACAAAACAAGCTCATGTATATACGATATCTAGAGGATTACATATGGGGCTTCATCTATAGAGATAACGTTTATACTAACATGGCTCGGAGGGATGTGCTTCCCACTAAGAAGGTCAAGCAAAAGAGTCCCAAAGCTATATATGACACTTTCCGGAGTCACCCTGCCTGAATAAGCATTAGAAAAGTGGTTGAATAGTTAAACGAAACTCTAGAATGCTGTTCAATAATGACAAAAAGATCTCGAGGAACCAAATCAGCATTCATAATCGTCAATGGACAAAGAGGCAATTCAATCTTGAAGACTTCCAGAAGTTAAATATGTTTGCAACTTTGATGGAACAAACGAAGTGTTAAGTTCATTTTAATGTATATATACCAGTTCTCAAATACTCGGGAGGAGTAAACGCAAGATTTGTACTATAACTTTTTCCATCCCTACTGTTCTTCATGAGCCCAAAACACGAAAGTCTCGGATTACCTTCCTGTAAGAATATAATGCATGAATAAGTGGATCCAATGAAGGTTTAAAAATTGAGACAACGTAGCAAAAACCACAAAATTTACCTCATCAAACAAGACTCGATAAGCGTTCAGGTCGTGATATAGAGCACGACCTTTACTTGTACAATATTCAAGAGCTTCTGCAAGATGTAGCACAACTCGTAACCTCATTGCCCACTTCATTGGTTGGGACTCCCCTAGTTCAATGGAACTTATATAGTAAGCCGCAATATTGAAAAAAAACACATATAAGATGCAATTTTATCTCATTTATGTGAAAATGAACCATGTGTCAACATCTCATATTTGATTGATAATGGGTCAAATGGGTTTGAAAAAAAGTTCATCTATAACAATGGGTCAAATAGATTGAACAGATTAGATTAACTACTACCCAAAGCATACTCAAGTGTACACCAACATTCTAGATACACAGAAGTTGGCCATTAATTATTTATAAAATCGGGGGAGGGGAGGAATCTTACAGTGAAATAGATGTTTTGCAAGTGTATTATTTGGCATGTATTCAGCCACAAGTAATCTCTCGTCTTCTTCACAGCAGCAACCAAGGAGATTAGCAAGCCTAACGTTACGGAGCTGGCCGACAGACTTTGCTTCTTCCTGATATTTCATATATTCTCATAAATCAATTTGATGAATAGTACATGCTTTTGATAAGTACGAGTAATCTTGAGTAAAGATTAATATGAAAAGTGATGAGTTTGCCCCAATCAATATATATAATGACTATGAAGTTCATAAAATCCCCTGTTTTTCAGGGTCTTCAATACTCAAGTTTCAAGAAAATCTCATCAATCAAATATAGTGATTCAATGGAGCTTTTACGTAGCAGTTGCAGCCAAAATATCTGTAAGGATGGAGATATTTACCAATTTGATTGCAATATTATTTATTAGCTAGATTTTTTTTCTCGCTTTATGACTACAGTTCATAACAGATGTTTAAATTTAAACAACTTTAATTCATGAAACAGAGTCAATGAAGAAGACATGCATACAATTCTAACACATATACAAACAAAGTGCATTTATTACTGTACCTTGAATTGCTGAGGATCAGGCCAAGCTGAGCGATTAAAGCGCTTTACAGCTATCCTCATTTGATTGTCGAGTTTCCCTTTATAGACAACATTCGGTGCCTTCTCACCATGCTCGGAAACAATGTTCTCAACAGCAAAACCAGATGTGGCATTTTTAAGTTGCTCCAATTTGAATTCTTTGAATGCAGTTGGGTCACTCGACTCCTCTTCCTTGCACCCTGCAGTAATGATACAACACACAATATGTGAAAATGGGTCAATTTGAGTTGTTAGTTATTGCTAATGGGACAAAAGGGTAAAATTAACAGGCTTAGCTAAAAAGAAAGCAGCTTGAACAAGTTAAACTTAAAAGTGCTCATGGCAGAATGAAGTGTTTACAGCCACCCACTTAAATTCATAGAACCAGATCTTAGTTATTATAGTCATAAAAAAGAGTAGTATATTATTTACTATGAAATTAGGAAGAATAAGAAAAAAAGGAATTGCCAGGTCAACCTCGACCTGGTTTGACCCGTTACCCAGCCTGTCAAACCCGCCCATTTTGCCACCTACAATATCATGCTGAAACATACCAGCGTTTGGATCCTCCAGAAGCGATGAATCCTGTGACGAGACTAGACAGCAAGGAATGAGCTTGGTGCAAAGCGAACCCATGCTGTAGACTTCTCACTATTAGAAGAAAGCAGTACCCGTCAGCGAATCTAAAAAAAGTTTATGTATGCTACCCTAACGCAATAATCACTCTAAGAAGACACATCCAAACACCACTGTATTGTAATATAAGACTTCTCATGTCAGTTTGGAGTCATGGTATTTTATAATTCCCAAAAATGGTTTTCTCTGTTGACTTTTGTGTATCAAAGAAATGAACAATTCATTTTTAAACTTTGAAATTGACAAGAGTTGTTTTCTTTCAATAGATTAACAACACCTACCTGCTTTCCTATAAAAAGATTAACTACACTTACCTATATAGAAAGTATTAGAATAGAGACATCTTCAAGGAAAAAAAAAACTAAATTTAGAAACTATGTTCAATCTAAATTTAGTACCAGATTTGACTACCAAATAAAAAAAATACAAAAGTTGACTTTTTTTAGCAAGATCAGTTCATCAAATCAAACAGATTCATCCCAGATAAACTCCACTTTCAAGCTACATGCTTGATAAACATAACCATGATATTTCATACAGATGCATACAGATACATAATAATCAAGTAAATATTGGTATCCATGATGACCAAACACAAGTTTTATAGAATTATTATTAAGTAA
This sequence comes from Pseudognaphalium luteoalbum, assembly GCA_963422505.1. NCBI lineage: Eukaryota > Viridiplantae > Streptophyta > Magnoliopsida > Asterales > Asteraceae > Pseudognaphalium > Pseudognaphalium luteoalbum. The sequence goes on from OY730196.1 coordinate 101,176,206, forward strand.
TCAACATAATATGAAGAGAAAGATCTCAAAATTATGAAAAAATCATAAAAATATGAAACAAAAAAATAAGCTGAAAATTCTCATATTACAACTAAAATGATGTGATATTGATTAAAGATTTATATTGAGCATACATTAAACTCCAAAGAGATAAACCCAAAAGGAAAAAACTATAAAAATAACTTAAAATCATACCTTTGTTATATAATTCTCTCTTGGTTTCTGAAGTCAACTACTCCAGTAAGCCCCAAAAAAAGAAAAAAGTCAACTTTCTCCCAACTTTCTGATTCTGAATCACACACACCCACCCAAAAAGAACCCTAACTTTTTGTCGTGTCTCTAAATCTTCATCAGCAGAGTCGAAATCGATAACCTTTTTTGATCAAATCAAATCAAATCAAATCAAATCAACTGCCAAACCCCATTTCCGATTTCACACAGGATCCACATTTTATTCCTTAAATACCAAATTTACCCCTACACGTAGTAATTTCATAACTGATACATGTGTGTTCGTTAGTTTTTTATATGCATAGTTGCGAAATAAAATAACATAATATGTTTCTATAATATGAAGCAAATGAGGTTTTCAATCAACCAAGTATAATGAGTATGGGAGTATAAAAAATAATATATATTTAAATTGTAAGGAACAAATACTTAAAAATGCGTTTCATAGGTGTACTAATTTTATTAATATGAGAATGACAAAATATGACACCACATTTATTTTTGTATATATAGTTTTATTTATTTATTTATTTAGCAAAGCTTTGTTTTAATCATGCCATTTGAAAAATAATGTGTTGATTTTACTTATGCTTTGGGTATCAAGAAGCGTTTCATTTGAAATACATTTTTTTTATGTATTATGTAGTCACTAGAGTTATTTCCTAGTCTGTTAGTTTTTTACTTTTTTTAAAGAACTTTATATACATTTTTGTGATTTAAAAATTAAAATATATATGTATTAAAATCGTCGGTACATATATATATTATAATAAAAGATAACTATAAGTATGAATTTTTTGTTTCTTTCTTAATCATAATTTGTATCGGCTATGAATTTTGATTTGTAAATTAATTATTTTATTTTAATAAATTAATAAAGAAAAAAAAGTGTGAGGAAAAATAAAAGATAGGGAACAAGCCAGCAATAACGTGTGGGGGCGACATGGCTCTATATACATGTATGATGACTCCAAAAGCCACCATATCCAACATAAAATTTATATATCTTCATCATATATAGGTTATGTACGATTATTTTTCTTTAATTTAATCTTCAAAATCATTGACCATCGTTTTATAATAACAAATAAGTATACAAAATATAATACCTACTATTCAATTCCTATCTTCATATATGAATTTGTTAATCTCTATGTATAGTAATTGAAAAGCCTTTTTGCCTATGTGGCAAGCTTCTCCTTTCGCCACATTTGATTTTGTCATATATGTCACTCTTTCATTTACTTGCTACATTTAATTTCACACCTCATAGAATCCTCTAATTTTGTATATCATTCATTTCTAGAATCACAATATCGTTATTTTTAGATGTTTAATCAAAAAATCCGTTTATTTTTTGCCTGTCAAAAGCATTATATTAGAATTTTAATTTAATGATTACATTACGGTCAGCATGTAATTTACTTTTTCTTACTTTTTTTTAAAAAGCAGATATTGTATGTCTGTCTATTATTTTTCTGATTTGTCAAACAATTCATTTATAATTACTTATTTACGAATTTTGTCATCCTACAAAATGTCTTTTTAGTATGTAAAAGTAATTTTACACATTATTTCAACCTTTTTTATTATATTTTTCAGCTCGCATTCATCATATTAGATAGTATATATAGAAAATACATATTAAACAACATATTTTAAAGTTATAATAAGAAATGTATATCCTGCAAACGTATAACTTTACTATCTTAATGTATATGCAAGGTATGTATATACATGTTTATGATATTTTATTAATTTCAGATTATATCCTTATTTTATTTTGTCCTATGTGTCACTCTTTCATTTACTTGCTAAAATTAATTTCACACCTCATAGAATCCTATAATTTTATATATCATTCATTTCTATAATTACAATATCATTATTTTTAGATGGTCAATCAAAAAATCCATTTATTTTTTGCCTGTTAATCATTCTATTAGAATTTTAATTTAACTTAATGACTACATTATGGTCAGCAGGTAATTTACTTTTTCTTACTTTTTTAAAAAAAGCAGATATTGTATGTCTGTTTATTATTTTTCTGATTTGCCAAATAATTCATTTATGATTATTTTTTTTACGAATTTTATCATCCTATAAAATGCCTTTTTAGTATGTAAAAGTAATTTTACACATTATTTCAACCTTTTATTGTATTTTTCAGCTCGCATTCATCATATTAGATAGTATATATAAAAGATACATATTAAACAACAGATTTTAAAGTTATAATAAGAAATGTATATTCTGCAAACGTATAACTTTACTATCTTAATGTAGATTCAAGGTATGTATATAAATGTTCATGATATTTATTAATTTTAGATTATATCCTTATTTTATGTTTGATGTTATGTTTTTGACTTAATATCATCCACAATTCATATGTTACATATATGATTATCATGAATGTCTTGAAAGATCAACGCTATGACTAGAACAAAATGTTAACAACTTTACGTATCATAATGTCTTCTCCATTACACATTTATTTTTCTTCACATCCTTATTTGTTTTTTTTTTAATAAATAAAAATCAATGAAAGAATACATATTTATTATTGTCTACATTAAAAATGATGGAATAAACAAAACCAATTCACATATAAAATTGAAGAAAAATATGCAAAGTACATTCAAATAATTTATATATTCTTATTTGTTTCAACTATATTTATTTTACATTTTATAAAATAATTTCATACTTATTAAACTTCTTTAAAATTTTTTTTATCATTTTTAGCCGTCCAACGAACGGGTTTAACACTAGTAGTTATATAGCACAACTTGAAGGATATTTGCGGATCTGAAACCAGGGATTTTTTTCAAAACGTACTAAGAAAAACGCTGATGGTTGCAATGTTATCCATGAAGAGATGAATCGTCCAACATTGCTACCAAATAAGGAGTTGAAATACAGATTCCCAGAGGAAGTATATGATGTTAAAAAGAACATAAAACAAAACTCAAAATATAGTACTTGTTCGCGTATAAACAATGGATAATGATAGCTAGAGATCTTGGACATGGAAAGAAAGGCTTATAGGGAACACTTTCTTGCCCTAAAATAATGTGTAAAGCATTTTCTTTTGACATGTTACTATCAACTAAAAGTGTCCAATTCAACTACTAGAGCTCAACCTCAATTGTCAACTTCCATTGCTTGAGCAGCTTTAGCCTTCGCTGATGGCGTCATTCTAGTCTTTAACTTCTTTTTCCCTACTGTAAATCCACCGCTACCCTTCTTCTTGTTCTTGCTTGCACTTCCATCCACCTAATTAAAAAAGTTACAGATCGAGTGAGTTTACAAGAATCGAAATAGCACACTTTAAGTCAAAGATCTGTCACACACAGTGATATTCACAAGAAACAGGGAATAATCAACAAAACTTGGCTGCTAGTCTATATTTACATGATCTGGATATTCGTCTACATGATTTAGTTTTGCTATATCCTCCTGTGCTACTAGGATTTCATTATAACTAAACAACTTTCTTGTAAATTCATAGCAATTTGTTATCCCCTTTAACTATAGGTAAGATACAAGAGAGATTATGGAAGCTATCAAAACTATATCAACTCAAGTTGGATCCATGAGGACAAATTGGTATACAATCAAGATTCGGCTCTAGATCTGTTATCCAATAACAAGCTAAAACTAAAATCAGTTTCAATATTGAAAATAATAATATTAGATTCAAGGTATAGTGTGTTTTAATGTTATAAACCGAACTACTTAAAAGCTTTTGGGAAAGTAAAAACAATAACATACAGAAAAAAGCCACTATTTAACATCCATTGTCTCTAATCAAATTCACGTGGGCAAGTGGCAAGGACAATGCAGCACTTGTTCCGGTTCAAAAGATGTTCCGTTTTATGTTTAGTCAATCCAACCTAGTACTTTTCAAATTCATATAGGCATAACATAAAACTAACTCTTGTTTTTCTAAAGTAGCAAACTAATCATTTCAGATGTAACGTGGTCATCATCCAGTTCTCCTAAAAATCTAGCTAATTCGCTGCAAAATTTGAATCAATATTGGATACCAATTTGACATCAACAGCTTTCAAGTAATTACTCTATAAACTTAGTTTAGTCGATTGTTTCTAATTAGCATTCATTGTAAATTCACTAAGTTGAAAGGAAGCCGAATCTTTCGCTTTCTGTATTCCCATAGAATCAATCTTAAAGTTGGAATGCATTCAACATCCAATCTATATAGCAACTTAATATAAACGCTGGGTCGAAATGCCTAGCTGTAGCTCTCGGTTCCGACATAAAGAATTATACATGTTTGTAAGCTGAAATTAACTCAGTGATTTTTTCATGCATATAACATTTTCCTTTCTACTATATATTGTAAATTTTCATGAACTTGAAATGAACACTATTAATTTCGATAAATATATATTAATTAACTAATACAAACATTATGATTAAACTGATAAATCTACTTACTTTCATCTTGTTCTTCTTAGCTTGCAGCTTCTTTGCTTTCTTTTCTTTCGCTTCCTGTTCTCCTAATTCACCGACAACACAATTAGATTAAAATTTAATAACTAACTAATTAGAAATAATGTTGTATTGAAAAAAATAGTTACTTCGAAGCTCGAATTCGTGCTGCTTTTTTCTAAGAGACAAGTTGTTTTTCTTCGACATCTCCAATTAGTTGTTTTCCGGCGAGTATTCCGATTCAACTGATCGTTTTTAGAGTTGTGGTGGACGGAGATTATGAAAACGGCGCTAAAACCCTAACCCTAGGAGACAATTCAATTTGGGGGATTTTTACTGTTTAGAAGGACCTTAGCCTGATTAATACTTTGCATAAATTAGAAGATTGTTATTTTGACCCCTATAGTTATTGTATTTTGACAGTTTCAAAACAATTGTCTAAAAATTAGTTTTTACACAATTTAGAAAATTACACTGTCTTGTAGTGTACTGTAGATGACCCTTTTATGCTTACTTTTTGTACAGACTGATAGGTATCAGCTTTAAAAAAGCTATATTGAAGATTAAATGGTAAAGTTAATATGATATTACAATAAACCTACATATATAATTAATTACTGGTTTAATATACTATTCTGTTAGTACTAAATTAATTAGTTTAGTATACTATGTTGTTAGTACTAAATTAATTAGTTTTTTTTTTAATATATTACAATAAACCTACATATATAATTAATTACTGGTTTATATCTTCATTACTTTTTTATACAACTATTATCTAAACATGAGCAATGCTTCTTGGTTATCATACATATCACTTGGTATCCATGAAGTCTATTTGGTCATTAAATTTTAGTTATCATGTACATGTGCTTAATTATGCATTTTTCATTTCGCTAACTATTGATTATAATTATTTTCTACATTATAAATAGATATTAATTGATATTTTAATTTGAATTACCGTACATTGTACGGGTTTATATCTAGTATATATATATATATATATATAATACATATAAAGCATGTCTACTTTCATCCCAATATATAATCTCATGTGTTAAATGAAACGCCCAATTTTTTTTTTATTCTTTATAATGTCTCGTAACTTTATTTTATACATATAAACTCAGCACATAAGTTAGAACATCATTTTGAGACATGGTGAAGGGACATGGCCATGGTGTCATATTGCCATGCCCATGTCATCGTACTAATAAAAAGTGAGGCTACTGTCTAAGGACATGGCCATGGCGATTATAGGACATGGCCATGGCATGTCTGTTCAGCAATACTTGTAATTTTTACGAAATTGAAATACGCATAACTTTTAACTCTCACTATACCAATATGAAGGTTTTCCTTTTTACACTTTTTTAAATTTTACAAAAACACGGAATTCGGACGTGTCACCAATTTATGGTCGTTTTGAAAATTTTTGAGATCAACCAAGTTTCCAAACCACTTGGTTTCAGACTTTGATTCCAACATGTTCCACTATCGATATTGAGTCATATTCTATCTTAGTTCATTTTAACTCGTTGACCCGTTTTAAGCCCATTTTGACACTATTAACAAAACTAACAACATGTTTATCACTTAACCTCAAATTTCAACATAACCACTTCTCATCACTATTAACACATTTAACCATACTTCCACCAAAATTACTTTCTAACCACAAAACCTCTAAATTTTCACTAAACATGGCAATTTAAACAATTGTCTTTCTCCTTGACTTTCACACACAAAACGACAACAATACAATGTTACCACTATCCACTTTGACTTTCCAAAGTCAACAACATTATACCACCAATATCAAGACTTCATATTTAACCATCAACTTGACTCTAAAATATTTTATTTAGGTGATTTACACAATGGCATTTCACAATGATAATTCAAAAGAATGAAAAGCTTGTCTAACCATAATGTAAGTTTCAATCCACGCCACTTTTTGCAACCACCGTTTAATCATTATAGCCATTTAGTTCAACCAAATCAAGCACCTACAACATAAAACAACTGAAGGAAGCTAAATGCTTAGTGAGCATACAAGCAATTAAATGAATAATCCACAAAACAACAACATATAGCAAATAGTATCAACACATATTTGCTTAGGCAAATAACTAGTGAGCAATTGTAGAGATCACTCTTTTCTCTATGCGGATCTGCAGCCAATAGAAACAAGCACCTCAGTACCATATTACGTCGATATGCATACCAAGTCAACAACTCTATGCTAACCGCAGTTAGCTAAACTCTATGCAGTTCTGCGGCCAATAGTATACATATTACAACAACATCACGTGCAAGCACGTATTCTGAAACAAGCTCTGGGCTAACTGCAGTTAGCAGTTTGATCAACAACAAATCTCTACAAATGTTCATTCCACATAATCTTCCACATATCAACAAACTCTGTCAACACTAATCATCTTAGCACGTATTCAACTTAGCGTGCCATAACAAACACATAATAATCAACAATTAGAAACAAGACAAGAAACAAACAATACTCCACTTGATTGTATGAACCTCTTACTCAGAAGCAATCTGGAATCACACAGTCATTACCCATTTAACCCTCATATCACTCATCTTTACGTTTTAGGCAAATTATGCGATTTCACACTTGATTATTGATGCCATGTCTTTTGATCACCTACCACGTAACACATTAATATAACAACATATTTAGCAAATAATAATTATCATAATCAACTAATCACAATCATCAACCCATCACCCATTGGATTGATCAAGTTTGGCTTTTAGTCAAACTAATCACTACTTTATCTTTCATGGTCATCTTTGATTCAACTATTTGATCACTTACATAACCACTTTGGTTATGATTAAACATCATTTATCATCATGATACTACCCTTCCAACTATAATTTACATTGAGTTATCACTAATTCATATCAACTCATTATATTCATCATTTTATCAACAAAACCATAATCATTCTCATGATCACCTTTAGCTCAATTGTTTAACTACTTGATTCACTAGTTCAATTTCCACTAATAGCATTCTTACATCATCCCTAACTATAATTAGGGTGAATTAACAACAATTCATCATCATTTAAACCAAACTCACCTTAATCACTAATTACACAATTCGAATTATCGACTTTTAGATTGAATTAGTATTACTAACATTGATTTCTACATTTTCACACTTCAATTTAATCACAACTAAGCTTAATTTCGTTTTAGAATTGATCAATCACTCAAACCCCATAAAACTCAAAGTTCTAAATCAAAATTGAACAAGAATCATAATTACCTCAAGTTTAGAATGATTAATCGATTATGAATTCAATTTCTCTAGCTTCAGTTTGGTGTTTTAGACTGATTTTGGTTAAGGGTTTTGGTTCCTGCGTTGTCTCGTTCTTTCTCTAGCTCTCTAGAAGTGTTTGGAATTAAATATGGATATGTATGTAAGCGTACGTATATATATATATATATAAGTGTTTTCTTAAATTTTATTCCTCGTACTTATCATTGTCTGGAACTTAAAAACCATTCACAGTTATTATTATTTTATACTATATAAAATAATAATAACTTAAAATAATTATTTTTACTTTTACCAAAATAATGCTTTGGATTTGAGGTGTTACTCTCCCCCACTTATTTCATTTGTGTCCTCACGAATGTCACTCATAATTGTTCAGTCTTAACACTTTCTCTACTTATGCGAAAGTGTTTACTCTTATTGGAATAATTTACATAATCTACTAGTTCATGACATGAATGTACATCATTCATGTGTTTAGACATTTCATATTCAACTTAGTTGCATACACACCCTTTCCCATTCTTTTAGTCACACTACCAATTTAATCTACCAAGATTAAAAGGTAAGTACAGTCTATATTTTCATATTGGTGAAGTTTTAAGTGCATTGCTACCATCAATAGATTTTAACTTAACTTCAATAACACATTATATAGTTTGTGGTTAATTTAACATACCACATTAGCTTTGATAGCTTTCCAGCTATATATATATATATATATATATATATATATATATATATGGGTGATGTTCAAATGAGAATGACATTTTGTGAAAGAATGTTGGAACCAATCAGAATGCTCTATATAAGTTAGGGGTGGAAGGGTATTCTGGTCATTATACCTCATATTTAATTCTAATTAAATAAATAAAAAATAAAAATATAAAAAAATATAGATATATACAGAATCTATAGATACACACGTACGTACGTTGCAAAAAACCAATCGCGCAAGGTTTTCTCTCGAATCAGAAATGAAGAACATCGAATTCAAGGTACAAATACTGTTAAATTGACTCGCAAATCCTTCAATTCAAACATGTCCCACCCCCAAATTCTGGTTGCGGAAGCGAATCAGGTCGGGGCGTGACTAATCAATAATCACAAGCACAAAGATATAATGAACGACCACTATATGCGTCGTTTTATATTTTGTATTGATAAGCCAAAAGTTTACATCAAAAATATTATTTACATCAGCTCCGTTCTTAAATTTAGAGATTTACATCACATAATTACTTTATACCAAATATAATAATGCAATTAAATCTCTAATTTATTGAATGAAGACTCGAGCTAATGAATCTTGATTGGACAGTCCAACCTACTGCTGAGTACCTGTGATACATGCTAAAATGGGTCAGCGAAACGCTGGTGAGCTCACAGGTTTGTAGGTCAACACATATTGTATGAACCGCAAGATGTAATTGAATTTAAAATGCAATTAAGCAAAATAAAAGTTATACAGCCATGAGCACATAGTCTGAGCTTAACTTGAGTGTCAGGTCCAATTAAAGAAACCCAACTGAGGTGCTTCCTACGAGTGCCTAATCTACACTCGTCTTCCCAAATGTTAATACGTCCTTTTGACCAGTTAGTGCGTGCTAACCCGGACGAGGATTGTCAATCCTATATGATATCATATACTAACATTCACACTACAGATGTATTACCAAACTATGTTGTGGAGGGCTTTGAAATGATTGGTGAAAACAACTCATGTAGTATTTGATTTGTATTGTACTTGCGTTCATATTGTAAAATAAAAGAGCAATGTAATCACACCCCTGATGAAAAACCGTAAAATAGGGGCTATGAGACTCACCTGAGCCTTGAGTGTTTATCGAAATAAACTTGAATTGATTAGCTGTGAATTGATGTCCGAAGACTTGTAACCTGAGGGTGTCCAAGACACGCGATAGTTATAAATATGAGTAGGTATCTCGAAAGACTACCTTTGTAGTTGTTCGTCCAACTAGAATGTCCAAATTACTACGATTTGGTGGATTAAATTGTCCAAATTACTACGATTTGGTTGTTTAACTTGTCCAAGTTACTACGACTTGGTTGATTTGATTATCCAAATTACTACGATTTGGTTGTTTAAATTTTCCAAGTTACTACGACTTGGTTGATTTTATTATCCAAATTACTACGATTTTGTTGTTTAAATTGTCCAAGTTACTACGACTTGGTTGTTTGGATTGTGTTTTGAAAACGTGTACGGCCCGTTGATAATAGGTTGTAATAATAATCTTATTATTATTATTATGATTTCGAAGTGTTCATGTTTAAAAACGTATCCCGATGTGTTTAAAAGTCGTATCGTATAAATATTTGAAGTTACACAAGTTTGACACTTACTAAAAATCCATATTTTCAAGGTTCTGTCATATGCGACACTAGGTGCGACATTAGCTGTTGTGTCGCAGGTAATGACTGCGACATAGGTCTTTGTGTCGCTATGTGCGACATCCGCAAGTTAATGCGACATAAGGTATTGTGTCGCTATGTGCGACGGAAATGAGTTCTACGGCATAGTGTTTTGTGTCGCTATGTGCGACATCCGAAGGTGTTGCGACATAGTCACTTGTGTCGCTATATGCGACATAAGTAAGGGTTTTGCGACATAAGGGCTTGTGTCGCAGGTGGCCTCGAGCCTCTGCGACACAACGGGATGTTGGCCGGAATTTGAGCCGAAAATGTGTTTTCCGGTTTCCGTTTGACTTGGAACTTTTACCCAACCCATATTTGGACATTTCAAGCTTAAATAAACAACAAACAAGTGAAATCAATGGAAATCGGAGTGTTTCGGGATTTGTCGGGCACTTACAACTTAACGCGAGGAGAATCCGGAAAGATAGGAATGTAGATCGGGACGAGGTGATCGTTTTTCTCTAAAGGAGCTTCGAGATCGGAGGTCGTTTTGTGGTGTTATTTCGAGAATTAAGGTGATGGTGGTGTGGTAAAGTTTGAGAGAAAATGAGAGGAGAAGAGAGGGAGTGATGTGATAAATGAGGAAGAAAAAATGGGAGGTGGGGTTTTGATGAAAGCCCCACTTTCTCACCTCCTGCAATTGTGCTCCGTGCGGTGTTCGTTTTCCCGATCGTTTGAACGTTAAATAATTATTCAAAACATTTAATTATACGTTTTTTTTTAAAAAAGGAAATTAATTACTTGATATTTTGGTTGAAGTATTTCATCAAATACTTTACATTTGAGTTATAAATTATAACTTTAACTTGTTTTGTTTGCTTGCGCGTTTAACATTCTAATTGCGTAGTCCTTGTTTGTACGATACGAAAACTGAATTGAAATATTATCAAAATAATATTTTGGATATAATAGCGTTATTAAATAATGTTATATTATTTAATAAAATTGTTCACCAACGTCCGTATTAATTGAATCGAATTGCATTCGATTTGAAACTTGTACGATTTAATCAAATCGCATACTTGTATATATTCAACAATATATATATATATATATTGATACATTAATTAGCCTAACACATAACTAATTACATGTATTACACTTGATTAGGCACCAATTACTAGTCCTAATCTGACGGGTGTCACATTCTCCCCCTGTTAGGAGAATTTCGTCCCGAAATTTAGTTTGAAGTCGTGTTTGAAGTAGCTTCAGTGAATAACTGAGGATACTTGAGTCGCATCTGGTCCTCCCGTTCCCAGGTGAATTCCGGCCCATGCCGCTTTGTTTGAGTTGTTTGACCTCACGGTCCATGATTTCTGCGGGTTCTTCAACAAAATGAAGCTTGTCGTCAACTCGAATTTCATCGAGTGGAATGATAAGTGTCTTATCGGACAGACATTTCTTCAAATTTGAAATGTGAAAAGGGGATGCACGTTGCTGAGTTCGGGTGGCAGCTGCAATCGATATGCCACTGAACCAATCCTCTCGAGGATCTTGAATGGTCCAATGTATCTGGGATTCAATTTACCGCGTTTACCGAATCGGATAACACCTTTCCAAGGTGAAACCTTGAGTAGTACTCGATCCCCAACCTGAAACTCGAGTGGTTTACATCTCACGTCAGCATAACTTTTCTGACGATCACGTGCGGCTTTGAGTTTATTTTGGATCTCGAAGATCTTTTCAGTTGTTTCGTGAATGATCTGAGGACCAGTGAGTTTACTGTCTCCCACTTCGGTCCAATAGATAGGTGATCGGCACTTACGACCGTACAGTGCCTCGAAAGGTGCAGCCTTAATGCTGGTGTGATAGTTGTTGTTGTATGAAAACTCGCACAATGGTAGATGTTTTTCCCAGTTTACACCGAAGTCAACTACACAAGCTCGTAGCATGTCTTCCAGTGTTTGGATTGTTCGTTCACTTTGGCCATCGGTTTGAGGGTGGTATGCGGTACTCATATCAAGACGGGTACCCAATGATATTTGAAGTGATTGCCAAAAGTGAGATGTGAAACGGCTATCCCTATATGAGATAATCGAGGTTGGAACACCGTGTCGAGAAACAACCTTTTTGATGTAGATTCGTGTGAGGCATTCCATTTTGTCGGTTTCCTTGATTGCCAGGAAATGAGCAGATTTTGTGAGATGATCGACGATCACCCAAATGGTATCGCAACCGCTCGATGACTTGGGTAGTTTGGTTATGAAATCCATGGCAATTTGTTCCCATTTCCATTCAGGAATGCTGAGCTGTTGGAGTAAACCAGAAGGTTTTTGATATTCGGCTTTGACTTTCGAGCAAGTGAGGCACTTGCCGACGTATGGTGGCGATTTCAGCTTTCATATTCGGCCACCAATAAAATTCCTTGATGTCGTGATACATTTTTTCGGATCCAGGATGGATAGAATATTTGGACTTGTGAGCTTCATCCATCACAAGTCTCGCAGGTTTCCAAAACTGGGTAACCAGATTCGGTTAGAGAGGTACCTAACTCCGTTAGGTTTGATTTCGAATTGTTTATCCATGCCTCGCAAGGCTTCGTTTATGATGTTAACGGGTTTCAGAGTTTCGAGTTGAGCAGTGAGGATCTGAATGTTTAGATCGTTGTGGATGGTCATGCTGAGGGCTCGGACTCGAAGTGGTTTTGTTCGTTCTTTTCGACTGAGGGCATCGGCAACAACATTTGCCTTACCCGGATGGTATTTGATCTCACAATCGTAGTCGGTGAGCAACTCGACCCGCCGACGTTGCCTCATGTTGAGATCCTTCTGATCGAATATGTGTTGGAGACTTTTATGATCGGTAAAAATTGTGCACCTAGTGCCGTAGAGGTAATGTCTCCAGATCTTGAGGGTAAAGACGACAGCTCCAAGCTCGAGATCGTGAGTGGTGTAGTTCTTTTCATGGATTTTGAGCTGTCGCGAAGCGTAAGCAATTACTTTGTCTCGTTGCATCAGCATGCAACCGAGACCTTGATGAGAAGCATCGCAGTATACCACGAAATCATCGGTGCCTTCGGGTAATGATAGAATAGGAGCATTGCAGAGCTTTTGTTTCAGAAGTTGGAATGCTGACTCTTGTTTATCAGTCCAATCGAACTTTTTATCTTTCTGAGTCAGTGTTGTGAGTGGTTGGGCTATTTTCGAGAAATTTTCGATGAACCGACGGTAATACCCCGTCAATCCCAAGAATTGGTGTACCTCGGTTGGAGTGGTTGGCGATTGCCAGTCTTTGATAGCCTCGATTTTTGATGGATTGACATGGATTCCTTGACTGTCGATGACGTGTCCAAGGAATTGAACGGTTTGTATCCAGAACTCACACTTAGAGAATTTGGCGTAAAGCTCCTTGTGCTTAAGTAGTTCTAGTATGGTTCTGAGGTGTTGCGCATGCTCCTATTCGTTGCGCGAGTAAATGAGAATGTCATCAATGAAAACAATGACAAACTTGTCGAGATATGGCTTACACACCCGGTTCATAAGATCCATGAACACGGCCGGTGCGTTTGTTAGACCGAATGACATCACCTGGAATTCGTAATGCCCATACCGGGTTCTGAAAGCAGTTTCCGAAATATCGGAGTTGCGAACACGTAGTTGGTGATAACCTGATCGGAGATCGATCTTTGAATAAAAACTCGACCCTTGTAGTTGGTCAAACAGGTCATCAATACGAGGAAGTGGATATCGATTCTTGGCGGTCAACTTGTTCAACTCTCCGTAGTCGATACACATTCTGAATGAACCGTCTTTCTTTTTCACAAATAAGACCGGAGCTCCCCAAGGTGAAGAACTCGGCCTAATGAATCCTCTTTCCAGGAGTTCCTGTAATTGGTTGGACAACTCCTGAAGTTCGGATGGGGCTAAGCGGTATAGTGCTCGGGCCACATGCGCGGCGCCTGGCACGAGGTCGATTGAGAACTCAACCTGTCTTGATGGTGGTAGACCAGGCAGTTCTTCTAGAAAGACTTCTAGAAAGACTCGAATGATGGGCACATCCTCAAGTCGCTTCTCCTCTGACTTTTTCTCCATGATGTGTGCGAGGACTGCCGGATAACCTTTCCTTAGAAATTTTCGAGTTTTCAAACAAGAGATGATATTGAGTCTCGTCCCACCGGTCTCCCCATGTATAATCAAAGTTCTACCAGCGGCGAGAGGGATGCGAACGACTTTATCATAACAAACGATTTCGGCACGGTGTTTGGACAACCAGTCCATTCCTATGATGACGTCGAAACTTCCAATTTCAACAAGCATAAGATCGATTGAAAAGGTTTCGTTGGCTAGGTTTAAGGTGCAATTAGGTATCACACTATATGAGTTTACCATTTGCAAGTTCTTCGGTGTACTTAACATCTAAAGCAATAGGTGCGATATCAAGTAGGGGGTAAAACTCATCAGAAATAAAGCTTCTATCGGCACCAGTATCAAACAGAATGGAAACAGATAAGTTGTTGAGGAGGAACATACCCGTGACCACATTCGGGTCCTGACGGGCATCCCCGGAGTTGAGTACGAACGCTCTTCCCCTTGCGTTGTTGTTGTTGCCTTTGTTCTTGTTTTTAGGACATTCATTTCTAAAGTGTCCCGCTTCCCCACATCCAAAGCAGGATTTGGGTTGTCCGACATTGTTGTTAGAGGTGTTGTTGTTGGATTTGGGGGCTCGGCAATCTTTGATCAAGTGCCCGTACCTTCTAAAGTTGTTGCAGAGAGTACTGCATGGACCATCGTGGTGGTAGTTACATTTGGAGCAGTATGGCCTGTCCCCAGTGTATCCACGCTTGGGTTCAGAATTGGTAGTGTAAACTTGGATGGCATTGGATTTCTTATTGTGGTGTTCAGACGATTTACGTTTTTTGTTGTTGGAGGAGGATGTGTTGGATGTCACACGGCTGACATCCATAGTCATGAGTTAATGCGCCAACCGGATTGCACTTTCCACGGTGGTTGGCTTGGATGAGGCGACGTTCCCCTGGATATTCTCCGGGAGGCCGCAAATATATCTTTTGATGCATTTCTCCTCTGGATCAACCAAACCCGGGCATAATAAAGCGAATTGCTAGAATTTGGTGGTATATCCAGCAATGTCAGTTCCCTGCACTGTCAAGTGCCAGAATTCTTCCTCCAGACGGTGAAATTCTTCTTCGGGACATTATTTTTCTCTAAGCTTTTTCTTCAGTTCAGCCCAAGGAAGTTGGTTTGCTATCTCGATGCCCACAGAGTTTGCGTGGGTGTTCCACCACGTAAGTGCACCTTCCTGAAAGGTGTAGGCAGCAAACTTGACTTTGTTATCCTCTGTACAGTTACAGAGGTTGAAGACAGATTCCATACGTTCAATCCATCTGATTAGACCAATAGCACCTTCCGTGCCTTTGAAGTAGAGTGCTTTGCAGCTAAGAAAATCCTTATAAGAACAAGGCTTAATGACAGAGGTATTGATTGGGGTTTCGCTAGTACTTTGAGAGTTTCGAGGTGAATCCCGAGCAGCCAAAGCATCGGCCACTGCTCGAGATACAATAGCAGCAAGTTCGGTATCACTGTAAGTTTTCTTCTTTGGCGGCATGATTCTTCAAGAAAGAAACAAAAGGTACATGAGAAGTTGTACCAGAATGATAATCACAATAGATGCATATATATAAAAGCGGTAATATACAACATCACAATGTAAAATCAATAATGTAGAATAACCGAGAGGAATTGTCAATTGATGTTACGATGTTAAACGATTACAGACAATTTCGAGTTATGAGTTTCCAAAAGTTACAGACTTAGAAGTTTTACAAAAGTGCCAGGAATTGTTACATCCGGTCGAATTACATAGGTCCTACGAAAGCATGCTACAGTACAGATTCAGCCAATGCTAATCCTGACGTAGATTTAGTTGTGGCAGTAGTGCGGTGAGATGGTCCACAGATTCTGCAAGTCTGCTAACCATTCGGAGGGCATCCTTGGTTTCCCTTAGACGTGTCTCGCACTGATTCAGCCTTGATTGTAGGACGGAGATTTCGTTTCGGTTGCCAATCACTTGGTTGTGGACAACCTTCATAGTTTTGATAGTTTCACCCAGACGGTTGTCAAAGGTGTCCATGTTGCTGATGGTATTTTCGTGATCTTCGGAGACTTGATGGATACGTTCGAGTGATGTGAGTCTCCAGTTTTCGTTGGTTTCTTGGAGTTCTATATCCATAGTATTAAGTCGTTGCTCGTGGTGATGTAGCCTAGTGGCTAAGTCCGACAAAGTGAAGTGAGTGGGGTATGGGTCAGCTCGAGGCAACCTGGTGTTCCTCCTAGCTACCCTTGGGTTTCGCGATCCATAAGGATGAGAGCGTGACGAATTGGGTGGTGTGTTTGTCATTCTGAGACAAAGCGTTAGAAAGAATGATGCCTATATTCATATAATACATATATAATATAGCTTAGGATATTGAGCGTGAGCGAGGCCAATCTATGTATATATATATATATATATATATCACATAATAGCCTAAAGTGTCTAACACAGACATATTTGAGTCCCGGTTTCTCTCATGGTCAGAGTCAACTAGTGTATCATGTCCAGTCATGACTCCTTTCAGATCTCACATCATATTCTTTTAATTCTACATAGTTGATCAGGCTATGTTAAATTAAACCACTACAATGCAGTCACTGAACCTAATCATACTTAGTAAGGAATACTGCCTAACGGTCATAGTCTAGGCCCACTAAATGCAACCTAGTTCACTATAACCTTAGGCTCTGATACCAATCTGTCGCACCCCCAAATTCTGGTTGCAGAAGCGAATCGGGTCGGGGCGCGACTAATCAATAATCACAAGCACAAAGATATAATGAACGACCACTATATGCGTCGTTTTACATTTTGTATTGATAAGCCAAAAGTTTACATCAAAAATATTGTTTACATCAGCTCCGTTCTTAAATTTAGAGATTTACATCACATAATTACTTTATACCAAATATAATAATGCAATTAAATCTCTAATTGATTGAATGAAGACTCGAGCTAATGAATCCTGATTGGGCAGTCCAACCTACTGCTGAGTACCTGTGATACATGCTAAAATGGGTCAGCGAAACGCTGGTGAGCTCACAGGTTTGTATGTCAACACATATTGTATGAACCGCAAGATGTAATTGAATTTAAAATGCAATTAAGCAAAATAAAAGTTATACAGCCATGAGCACATAGTCTGAGCTTAACTTGAGTGTCAGGTCCAATTAAGGAAACCCAACTGAGGTGCCTCCTACGAGTGCCTAATCTACACTCGTCTTCCCAAATGTTAATATGTCCGTTTGACCAGTTAGTGCGTGCTAACCCGGACGAGGATTGTCAATCCTATATGATATCATATACTAACATTCACACTACAGATGTATTACCAAACTATATTGTGGAGGGCTTTGAAATGATTGGTGAAAACAACTCATGTAGTATTTGATTTGTATTGTACTTGCGTTCATATTGTAAAATAAAAGAGCAATGTAATCACACCCCTGATGAAAAACCGTAAAATAGGGGCTATGAGACTCACCTGAGCCTTGAGTGTTTATCAAAATAAACTTGAATTGATGTCCGAAGACTTGTAACCTGAGGGTGTCCAAGACACGCGATGATTATAAATATGAGTAGCTATCTCGAAAGACTACCTTTGTAGTTGTTCGTCCAACTAGAATGTCCAAATTACTACGATTTGGTGGATTAAATTGTCCAAATTACTACGATTTGGTTGTTTAACTTGTCCAAGTTACTACGACTTGGTTGATTTGATTATCCAAATTACTACGATTTGGTGGTTTAAATTGTCCAAGGTACTACGACTTGGTTGTTTGGATTGTATTTTGAAAACGTGTACGGCCCGTTGGTGATAGGTTGTAATAATAATCTTATTATTATTATTATGATTTCGAAGTGTTCATGTTCAAAAACGTATCCCGATGTGTTTAAAAGTCGTATCGTATAAATATTTGAAGTTACACAAGTTTGACACTTAGTAAAAATCCATATTTTCAAGGTTCTGTCTAATGCGACACTAGGTGCGACTAGGGGTGCAAAAAAATCGGTTTTTTTCGGTTTTCGGTTTTTTAAAAACCGGTTTTTGATCGGTTTCGGTTTTTCGGAATCGGTTTTTTTCGGTTTTAAATGTTCGGAATCGGTTTTTTTCGGTTTTTACCCGGTTTTAACCAGTTATTTTTTTTCGGTTTTTTCCGGATTCGAATTCGGTATAATTGTATAACAAAATTTTAATGATACAAATGAAAATAAAATATACAAACTTAACTTTTATCCAAAAAGTCTATATAATTCAAACAGAGCGTTAGGCGTTTTAAGAAAACAACGTTTGGGTCAAATTTTTTTCATTAACTTCGTAGAACATTAGTAATGGAAACATAATTGAACAATAACTTAAACAAAAGTCTTATATAAATCTTTTTAAAATATTATTGAATCGAAAAAGTCTTCATAACTTGGAAATTTAAACAAATGGAAAATATTATTGAATCGAACAATAGTAATGGAAACATACAAACATAACTTTTATTTGAATGATACAATTAAAACTAAAAATATAAAATACAAATACGAATACATTCGAGCTTCGGCATGGCCATCACCCGGAAATGTAATCGTGTGGTAAAGTATATCGAGCTTCGGCATGGCCATCACCCGGATACACTTAACCACTTAGTTCGTCCCAAACTTCATCCTCATCTACAGATTCAACTTCAAATGGTTCAAATTCACTTTCATCTAATTCGGTCGTTGGAGGTGATATCCCTAATGCGACTTCTTCATCTTGGATAATCTCTTCAACATTACCTAATAGTGGGTCTTCCAACGTTGTTACATTTTGTATCCTATCTACCCCATCCAAGTAATCTTTCAAGCATACACATACTTCCAAGGATTCAGCGGTTAGTCTTGATCTTCTTTCCGATATGATTCTACCGCTAGTAGAAAAAGCCGATTCGGAAGCTACCGTCGAAGCTTGGACGGCTAATAAATCCCGAGCCATAGCGGATAAAATTGGAAATTGTACTTCTCTTTCTTTCCACCAACTCAAAATGTCAAAATTACGAAAAGCCTCGGGACTTAAAGTGGTTAAAAAGTTTGTAAACTTATAGTGTCCCAACTCGCTTGTTGGAGCCGATGTTCGTTGACGCTTTGTAGCGTCTTCAAGTAAAGTGTTATAAAGGTTTATATTTATGTCTCTTAATGATGCCCGAGATGTTCCCGACCGCATGGAATCAACTATTGGGTTTGGTTGGTAACCAATTTTTGTTGCATAAATCTCAAATAGTTGTGTAAAACCATTGTCAAATTTAGTAATTTCATTTGTAATAAAGTTTGGGTCGTCGGTTAAGTTTAAATCTAAATTTTCCAAAATAGTTGTGAGTAAACGTCGTACGCCGCCAACATTTATAGTTGGATTTAGTGCGGCGGCACAAGTAAAAACCAAAGACATACTACTAAAATATTTTATAAATTTCCTTTTAATAGCTCTAACCATTTTTCTAAAAATTGGAAATGACGAAAGTTCAAATTCTTTTAATTTTTCGGCCATTATAAAAACTTGGTTTAGAACTAAGGAGCTAGTTGGGTAATATACACCCGAAAGGATAGTAGTAGCATCTTTAAAAACTACTAAAAAAGAAGTGAAATCATAAAGTTGATCCCATTCAAAATCGGTTACTTCCACGGACTTACCTCTATCAACTAACAACGTATTAAAAGCATTTAAAGTATCACGTTGTCTTAAAATATTTTCAAACATAGTGTGAGTAGAATTCCACCTAGTATTATTATCATAGCATGGGCCTAGGGGAGTTTCACCACATTGTACACGAAAACGTCTATAATTAACTTGATGTTCGTTACTTGAACTATATATAGTTACTAATAAACTCTTAAATTTTTGACGTAAATTATCACATATTATTAATGCCGCTTGCACGGCCAAATTAATAATATGAGCAACACAACGAGAATGAAAAAAAACGCCATTTAAACATGGTTTAAAACGTAATTTTAGTAAATTCATAGCTCTTGTATTATTTGGCACATTATCTAGTGAAATTGTAAAAACTTTATCGTCTAAATTATATTCAATTAAAGTGTCATTTAAAATTTTTCGCAAGTTACATCCCGTATGTGGATAACCAAACAATTTAAAAGCAATTGTTCGTTTCATTAGTAACCAAGACTCAGGATGAAACCAATGGGCCGTAACGGCTAAATAAGAATTTACCGTACCATGTGGTGCGGTCCAAACATCACAAGTAATAGAAACGCCATGTTTATAGTTTAGAAAACCATCAATTATATCCTTTTTAGCATTTTTCCATAATTTAAACGCATCGTTTCTAAGGGTAGTACGACTTACTTGTTGGTATCGCGGTTGTAGTCTCTTTTTGATGATACTCGTAGGCCGTTGGTTGTCAAAGTGGTTGAATGGAAGCGCCTCTTGGATGACAAACTTGGTAAAATCTTCTCGAAGAGCATCATTGTCGTATATAAATACCCCACCATCCGAACCAAGTGTCGATTGTGAGGCATCTTGAGTAGTCGATCTACAAGCCGCAGTCATGTGAGCTCGTAATGTGGAGTTTGATGAGGCGTTATAAAAGTTCCCACATCTCTTGCAACGAGCCTTACTCGCCCCATCATTCATAATGCACAAATCATAATTCACCCAAACTTCTTGGTTCCGGTTCGTTGATTTAACTTGCACGATATCTTCATTTGTGTAAGATTTCTTTCGTACATTGCTACCAACGGAACCGGAAGCGGAAGCTTGAGATTGAATGTTTTCCATTTCGCAAACGAAAAGAGTATATATATATTGAGAGATTTATAGTGTTTTTTGAGAGAATATTAGAAGGATATTGGTGTGTTTTGAACCCAAACCCACTAGGGGTATTTATAGTGAGTTTAGAGGTGCCAAAACCCCCCAAAAAATTCAAAAAAACGCTCCCCCATGGCTGCCAACGGCTACTAGCCGTTTTTTTCAAAAAATTCGAAAAAACCGGTTGGTCCCAAAGGTAAAAACCGATCAAACCGGTTCGGTTTTTTGAAACCGGTTTCGGTTTTTTGACATTCGGTTTTAAAAAAACCGATTTTCGGTTTTTCTTGCGGTTTTTGAAAAAACCGGTTTTCGGTTTGCATCTCTAGGTGCGACATAAGCTGTTGTGTTGCAGGTAATGACTGCGACATAGGTCTTTGTGTCGCTATGTGCGACATCCTCAAGTTAATGCGACATAAGGTATTGTGTCGCTATGTGCGACGGAAATGAGTTCTGCGACATAGTATTTTGTGTCGCTATGTGCGACATCCGAAGGTGTTGCGACATAGTCACTTGTGTCGCTATATGCGACATAAGGGCTTGTGTCGCAGGTGGCCTGGAGCCTCTGCGACATAACGGGTTATTGGCCGGAATTTGAGCCGAAAATGTGTTTTCCGGTTTCCGTTTGACTTGGAACTTTTACCCAACCCATATTTGGACATTTCAAGCTTAAATAAACAACAAACAAGTGAAATCAATGGAAATCGGAGTGTTTCGGGATTTGTCGAGCACTTACAACTTAACGCGAGGAGAATTCAGAAAGATAGGAATGTAGATCGGGACGAGGTGATCGTTTTTCTCTAAAGGAGCTTCGAGATTGGAGGTCGTTTTGTGGTGTTATTTCGAGAATTAAGGTGATGGTGGTGTGGTGAAGTTTGAGAGAAAATGAGAGGAGAATAGAGGGAGTGCTGTGATAAATGAGGAAGAAAAGATGGGAGGTGGGGTTTTGATGAAAGCCCCACTTTCTCAGCTCCTACAATTGTGCTCCGTGCGGTGTTCGTTTTCCCGATCGTTTGAACGTTAAATAATTATTCAAAACATTTAATTATACGTTTTTTTAAAAAAAGGAAATTAATTACTTGATATTTTGGTTGAAGTATTTCATCAAATACTTTACATTTGAGTTATAAATTATAACTTTAACTTGTTTTGTTTGCTTGCGCGTTTAACATTCTAATTGCATAGTCCTTGTTTGTACGATACGAAAACTGAATTGAAATATTATCAAAATAATATTTTGGATATAATAGCGTTATTAAATAATGTTATATTATTTAATAAAATTGTTCATCAACGTCCGTATTAATTGAATCGAATTGCATTCGATTTGAAACTTGTACGATTTAATCAAATCGCATACTTGTATATATTCAACAATATATATATTGATACATTAATTAGCCTAACACAGAACTAATTACATGTATTACACTTGATTAGGCACCAATTACTAGTCCTAATCTGACGGGTGTCACAAAACAATGACCGGTCGATTTGCTATACCTGCGATTAGATTAGGTTTTGCGTTAATACGAGTTTTTGTGATCTAATTTTGCACGATTTTAAGGTTATCAAGCTGCTATCTACGATTTGATTAACGAAAACGCAATATCATTATGATTTCTGCTTATTGAATGATCACTTTTAACTGAAAACGCAAAAATTGAATCGCGCGAAATCTTACGACAACCGCGAAACTCTGTTTCAATTGAAATTCTACACAATAATTGTGCTATGTGATACTAGTAGCTAATGAATATCAGTCTTCTATGTAAGTCATATGTTTCGTTTCTATTTGTCAAAACTCCTCAAAAATAGTTGAATTTTTTTTCCTATCTGTTGACTTTCAAAATTCATTAACACATGTGGTATTTGATAAATTTGAATCGTATTATGGTGCAGTACGAACGTGATGGCTGTGATACAAGAATTCAAAGCTAATGACATCGATCAACATACAAATGCAAACGCTACAGGTAATAAGAGCTTCGATATCGCTTGTGTATGTTACTATTTGATTACCACACGTGTTACTATTTTAATAAAACATGCTATCTAATGGCAAAATTTTGTTTCCTGAAGTGTCCTGTGATTTGATAAGAAAAACAAATCATCTGTCAAAAAACTAATAGGGAGACATAACATATGTTAATAACACATGTGTTATTAATTGATTACCACATGTGTTACTATTTAATAAACATGCTATCTAATGACAAAAATTTTTTCCCTAAGTGTCCTGTGATTTGATAAAAAAAAACATATCATCTGTCAACAAACTGATGGGAGGCATAACATCTGTTAATAACACATATGTTACTAATTGATTACCACATGTGTTACTATATGATAACACATGTGTTACTGCTTACAAAAAACTTATACTTTTGCAAAAAAAAATTACAGGACCAACAGCTACACCGACAACATGTGATACGAATGGTTTACACATCCGATGCTAACTACTATCTCACTTTGTTTTATTTGAATCAAGGTGATTTACATCATAAAGGATGACTCAGTTGAAGCAAAAGAGAGGAAAAAGTGAAAGCAGATGCGAGGAAGATAGAAGAAGACAGGCTAAGATAATAGACAGTGATGGTTTTCGTATTAGATAACACATGTTATACATGTTTAGTATCACATGTGTTACTAGATGATATAAAGTTGATAACATTTAATGTGGGTTTACATTTCAATTACATTTTTGAAACTACTTATTGAATACTATTTTTTACATACAATTGATTCTATTTTAAGAGAAGATGTCTGTTACTGATTTCTAACACATATACTTATGGTAGATAACACATGTATTTTTTTTTTGTTAACACGTGTTACTCAATACTTGTTTAACAAATATGCTTAAAGTTGATAGCACTTGTGTTAATGGTTCATTAACACATGTGTTACTGGTTTATTAACATATGTGTTACTAGTTCGGTAACACATGTGTTAATGGTTCAGTAACACATGTATTAATGGTTCATTAACACATGTAAAAACAATATGGTAACACATGTGTTACTAGTTCATTAACACATGTGTTAATGGCTCGGTAACACATGTGTTAATGGTTTAGTAACACATGTAATACCACATATACTCGTTTAAAATATATATGTTTTGTACAAAGATATGTGCTAATGGTTTCTAATACATATGTTTATGGTTTATTACCACTAAGTCTTACCTATTTATTACCACATGGCATATCTTCTTAGTATCAAATGTGTTAGTTTGGTAACACACGTGTTATTTGGTTCGGTAACACATGTGTTAATGGTTCAGTAACACATGTTAATGGTTCAATAACATGCAAAATGACATATAATTGTTTAAAATGTATATGTTTTGTATTCAGATGTGTGTTAATGGTTTCTAATACATATGCTTATGGCTTATTACCACTATGTCTTACCTGTTTATTACCGCATGACTTATCTTTTTAGTATCAAATGTGTTAGTTTGGTAACATATGTGATACTGGTATGGTAACACATGTGTTATATGTTCGGTAATACACGTGTTACTAGTTGGTAACACATGTGTAACTAGTTCGGCATGACACATATTTTATAACAAGAAGTGTAAGTAAAACTTAAAAAAAAAAAAGAACTAAAATTATACAAAGGCTATAACTTGAAAATAAAAACACACAATCTAAACATAAAGGAAACTATCCTGAAATACCGTAATTTGAAATACTGTTTAAGGTAGTAACTTTCCAAACAAAAACAACTATTGTTCAAAATAGATCCACGAGTAAGTCACTAACAACTTATGCAAAACATTTTAGGTTTGGTCAGGGTCCAGAAGCTATAACATACCAGGCACAGACCTGGATGTTACAATAAATTAACTATATATCTTATTTAGAAACTACGTCATCAGTCTAGAACGTGCGTACCTATACGTGTACCTGTGTAAATATAGTCGGCAAATAAAACAGTCACAACCCTAATTTAACTTTTGCAAAACAAAATCATGATTCGGCACCAAAACATAACGCAAAATGCAAAGTTAAACGAAATCAACTGATACGAATAACAAAGAATCAAATCAAATAATAGGTAAATAACGATAAAAAATCACAAATAAAGAGCAGATCATTGTAATTAAAAAAATATCGGAATCGTGAAATAATTAACAAATTATGTGCAATTCGACGACTACATTATACACACAAATTTATTAATTGGATGAATTACGAGGAAGCAAGATCAACGCACCTTGTGTTAGAAATTTAAAACCGCCTGAGAACCGAGAGTGAGATATTAACGAAGAAAGAAAACGAGAAAAAAGGGGATTGAGGAGAAAGAAAACTTGATTTAGAGTAAATTACATTGCCAGTCCTTGTGCATAGTTGTTTCACTACCAGTCCTGGTCGTTCTTTTTGCAGTCCCACTCCCTCAATCCGGGTTTATGTTTCACTTCCGGTCCCTAACCCTAACACCGGTTAATTTTTCTCATTAAGTCATCCAACTTGCGCAGTACAAAAGGGCAGAAATGACTTTTCAAGGGCTTAAAAAAGGTTGGTGGATATTCAAAGACGAAAAAAGGGTTCACAATAGATGAAAAAGTCACTTTCGCCCCTTCTGTATCACCACGCACGTTAACTGACTTAACGGGTAATATTAACCGACGTTAAGGATCAGGGACCAGGAATGAAACATAAACCCGAGTCGAGGGATTGAGACCGAAAAAAATGACCCAAGGACTGGGAGTGAAATAACGTGTTTACCACATGGACTGGCAACGTAATTTACTCCTTGATTTATATGTAGGAGAAATGTTTGGGTGAAGCGGTGGTGTATGGCGGTTTCTATGCTCTCACCGTTTTAGTGTGCCGTGTGTTCAAAAACTTATAATCACTGTTCTCTTTATGGGCTCCTGTTTTAGGCCTTTAGTTAATCTTATATAAGTAGCCCATTAATGAGCCTTATAAACATTTCAAACATTTGAAGTTCACGGAATGGGCTTTTTATGAAACCCAATACCAACTTGTAAAACAATAAAGAAAATACACGAAGAATACAACACTAATTATAAGGACTTGTAAAAGCGGGCAGAAAGGTATGTCCTAATTTTAGCACAAGGAATCGAGATCAAGAGACAGAATGACACATAAGCTTAAAATTTTAACATAAATATAAGGATTTTGTTAACGGAAGCCTTTAGGGCTCTCGTTTAAAAAATAATGGGTCTTTGGGTCACCACTGGAGCCGCTCCATATCTATGGAACACGACCAAACCCCTCACAAGGTCCAACATTACCGGGAAAATCACCTCCATCATACAAACCATAACGTTTGAGCCGGAACTCTCGCAGATTAAGCCTTAACGTTATGGGTCATGCGCTTCATTGATGGTAGGTACCTTAATCATAAATAATACGCATAGAAGGCTTCGTATCCATGACCTGAAGGAACTCATTGTTGGAACTCATTGTTGCCCCTACCGCTAGGCTATTTAGTCATTATAAAGTTGGACATGCATAACTGATTGTACATTCAACACAAATTCAGGAGGTCAACATAAATTCACAAGGAGACATGGAGTTTGTTATGGTGTTTATAAAACTATTAATGCATGTCTACATGTTTTAATGAAAACCCTAAGAGACTCTTGTTATCATTTTCTGTAATATAAATAAATATAAATTTATGATTGGTAGATATGAACAATGATGGTTTGTGATTAAAAAAGGGGAAAAAATTCCTCTTTAAATAAAACTATGTATAGTTTTAGGTCGTAAGTAGAACCATGTAGCACTAAAATTTTAAAATATTGTAACGATATAAATGAATGAATCACTTCCTAAGATTTAAGTCTAATTATACGAGTTTTAGGTGGCACACATAAAATGAATGCAAAAATAGAATTCGAAAGCAATGATTTACCATCCAACAAAACATGATTATCAGCTTGTGGAGAATGAGAAAGATCTATAGCAATTTCCAAGTGTATGATTGTTGAATATTGTGAAAAACCCTCTTGGGGTTGTATGCATGGGATTATATAATTACATAAGAGACCCTATACTATATACACACAAACAATACAAACCAAAACTATACAAGAATACTTAACACTCCCCCGCAGTCGGAGCGAGAGGTTCCCGAACACTAAGAGTGGAACGAAACTCAAAAAACAACTACGAAGGCAAGCCTTTGGTAAATATGTCTGCAAACTGATGGGATGG
Source organism: Pseudognaphalium luteoalbum (assembly GCA_963422505.1). Lineage (NCBI taxonomy): Eukaryota > Viridiplantae > Streptophyta > Magnoliopsida > Asterales > Asteraceae > Pseudognaphalium > Pseudognaphalium luteoalbum. The sequence continues at coordinate 101,203,698 of OY730196.1, forward strand.
GCTGATGGTACATGCAACACACGAACGTGACCAATAGCAACACGTTATCTAACAAAGTGTAAATCAATTTCCACATGTTTGGTTCTCTGGTGCTGTACTGGGTTAGAGGCTAAATAAACTGCACTCACATTATCACAAAAAACAACAGTAGCACGTGAAAGAGGACAATGCAACTCAAGAATGAGATTACGAAGCCAAGCAGTATTAGCAACAGCGTTAGCAACACTGCGATACTCAGCCTCAGCACTAGAACGAGACACAACATGTTGCCGCTTGGATGACCAAGAGACAAGATTGTCCCCAAGAAAAACGCAAAACCCGGAGGTTGACCTTCGAGTCTCAGGACAACCAGCCCAGTCCGAATCATCACTATAAGCAATAAGTCGATCGACATCAGACGGACGTATGTGAAGACCTTGGGTGAGAGTACCCTGCAGATAATGAAGAATGCGCTTGAGGGCGTTCATATGTGGTTCGCGAGGGTCATGCATATATAAGCACACTTGTTGAACCGCATACGCAATATCTGGCCGAGTGAATGTTAGATATTGAAGTGCACCCGCAAGACTGCGATATAGTGTAGGATCGGACACCGGATTACCAAGGAAAGAGAGTTTAGACTTGGTGTCAGCTGGTGTACTGCAAGGGTTACAGGTGGACATGTCAGCACGAGCAAGAATCTCACGCGCAAAGGAAGTCTGAGACAAGAAGATACCAGAAGTAGAACGGGTAGCAGCAATCCCAAGAAAATATGAGAGAGATCCTAAATCCGTCATTGCAAACTCGGTGGACAATCAAGAGATGACGCGAGTGATGAGACTAGGTGAGGATGCGGTAAGTTTACAGTCGTCGACATATATAAAAGGAGATATATAGTGTCGGGACCATGATGAAACGTGAAAAGAGAGCTATCTGATTTACTACTAGTGAAACCAAGAGACGTTACAAAGACAGCAAATGATGATACCACGCACGAGGAGCTTGTTTCAAACCATAAAGGGCTTTTCGTAGGCGACACACATGGTTAGGATAGCTCGAATGAGTGTAACCTGGAGGTTGTTTCATATAAACCTCCTTGGTCAGATCACCGTTCAAAAACGCATTCTTAACATCAAGTTGATGGATAGGCCAATTTCGAGAAACGGCAATGCTAAGAACAGTGCGGATGGTAGCCGGTTTGACAACAGGACTAAAAGTCTCGTCAAAATCAAGGCCTGACTGTTGAGAGAATCCTTGAGCCACAAGACGGGCTTTATATCTCTCGAGCTTCCCTTGACTGTCAGTCCGCATCATCGCTATAAGCAATAAGTCGATCGACATCAGACGGACGTATGTGAAGACCTTGGGTGAGAGTACCCTGCAGATAACGAAGAATGCGCTTGAGGGCGTTCATATGTGGTTCGCGAGGGTCATGCATATATAAGCACACTTGTTGAACCGCATACGCAATATCTGGCCGAGTGAATGTTAGATATTGAAGTGCACCCGCAAGACTGCGATATAGTGTAGGATCGGACACCGGATTACCAAGGGAAGAGAGTTTAGACTTGGTGTCAGCTGGTGTACTGCAAGGGTTACAAGTGGACATGTCAGCACGAGCAAGAATCTCACGCGCAAAGGAAGTCTGAGACAAGAAGATACAAGAAGTAGAACGGGTAGCAGCAATCCCAAGAAAATATGAGAGAGATCCTAAATCCGTCATTGCAAACTCGGTGGACAATCGAGAGATGACGCTAGTGATGAGACTAGGTGAGGATGCGGTAAGTAGAATGTCGTTGACATATATAAAAGGAGATATATAGTGTCAGGACCATGATGAAACGTGAAAAGAGAGCTATCTGATTTACTACTAGTGAAACCAAGAGAGGTTACAAAGACAACAAATGATGATACCACGCACGAGGAGCTTGTTTCAAACCATAAAGGGCTTTTCCTAGGCGACATACATGGTTAGGATAGCTCGAATGAGTGTAACCTGGAGGTTGTTTCATATAAACCTCCTTGGTCAGATCACCGTTCAAAAACGCATTCTTAACATCAAGTTGATGGATAGGCCAATTTCGAGAAACGGCAATGCTAAGAACAGTGTGGATGGTAGCCGGTTTGACAACAGGACTAAAAGTCTCGTCAAAATCAAGGCCTGGCTGTTGAGAGAATCCTTGAGCCACAAGACGGGCTTTATATCTCTCGAGCTTCCCTTGACTGTCAGTCCGCATCATCGTTATAAGCAATAAGTCGATCGACATCAGACAGACGTATGTGAAGACCTTGGGTGAGAGTACCCTGCAGATAACGAAGAATGCGCTTGAGGGCGTTCATATGTGGTTCTTAATCCGCAAGAATCTCACGCGCAAGACCTACAGGGCTTTATATCTCTCGAGCTTCCCTTGACTGTCAAGCTTGTGACGATAAAGCCAACGACAACCGACTATGTTGGACCCTGTAGGTCTCGGAACAAGATCCCAAGTGCCATTGGAAAGTAGAGCAGAGCAGACATTTCAACATCCATGGCTGCTTTCCAATGTGGATCACGAAGAGCCTGAGGAGTGGATCGTGGGATTGGAGACGGCGCAGTAGTAGCCATCATGCTAGTTATAACCCGTGGTTTAAGAGACCCAGTTTGGGACCGAGTGACCATCGGGTGACTAGTAGGGACGGAAGAGGTCGAAGACGCGACAACTGAAGGTGGTGCATCAGTAGACGCGACATCTGAAGGATGAGGGTGTACTTCGACAAAATCGGGAGAAGTTGGAGGACCAAACCCGGGAGGAACTGTCGGAGCTGAAGTCCCTAAAGAAGAGGGTAAAATAGGAGACACCGCATCCTCGGAAGAGAATATATCATAGTCCGAGGAGGGAGGTGTAGCACGAAAAGAGGAGTAAGGAAAGTGATCTTCATCAAACTTCACGTGTCTAGAGATAATAACACATTGAGTGAGAGGATCAAAACATCGATAGCCACGATGGTCACTTGAGGGACCAAGGTACACACATGCAGTGGATCGTGGAGCCAACTTATGTGGTGTAGTGGCTGACAGATTCGGATAACAAAGGCATCCAAAAACACGTAAATGGGTATACGTGGGGAAGAAACCAAACAGTAATTGGAACGGAGCACGGTACGAGAGCGTAGTAGTAGGCAATAGATTGAGAGTGTGAACAGCGGTGTTAAGAGCCTCAACCCAAAACTTCGGAGGAAGGGATGCCTGAAATAAAAGTGTACGGACAACGTTATTGACTGTACGGATGCTATGCTCGGCCTTACCATTCTGTTGAGATGTGTATGGACAAGAAAAACGAATCTGAATGCCCTGTGTTTTAAAGAGATCAGAGAATGAGGCATTATTGAACTCACGTCCATTGTCTCATTGAAATGATTGGATGTCAGTCCTGAACATTTTTGATATACACACGAAAATTACAAAAAACTGAAAATACATCAGACTTTGCACGTAACGGAAAAACCCACAAAAAATGAGAGAAATCATCAAGGAACAAAACATAATATTTAAAACCACTCATACTAAGGACGAGCGATGTCCATAAATCTGAATGAACTAGTTCAAATAACCGAGTAGTTTTGGAAGTAGAAACACCAAAAGGTGACCGACAATGTTTGCCTAGTTGGCATGCATGACACAACGAGGTCATTTTATTAGAACATGAAATAAATTTTCTAGACGATAAAAAATTAAAAACTGAAGCTCCTGGATGACCAAGTCTTTGATGCCAAGTGCTTGGGGAAACAACAACAAAGGAAGAATCAGGAGTGGAACACGTAGATGATGGAAGAACAGGATAAAGATCTCCAACACTGTCACTGCGGTGGAGATGAACCCCTGTATCAAAATCCTTTACAGAGAAACCAAAAGGGTAAAATTCAACAGACACCCTATTATCAATTGTAAATTTACGAACTGAAATAAGATTCTTAATTAACTAATTAGAAACTAGAACATTTTTAAGTAGCATGCGATTGTTGAAAAAAGGAAAAAAAGAATTGCCAATAGACTGGACCGGAAGTACAGCACCATTACCAACCATGATTACTTTAGGGTAAGTACACGGAGTTAGAGAAGCTAAGTTACCTTGGTTGAATGTCATGTGTGAGCTTGCACCAGTATCCATGTAGTGATTGGGGTCTTGACCTGGTGATTGTAGTGACATAGAGCTGAATACAGATGCAAGATCAGTAGGTTGTTGTGGTAGATTCCCATACTGTGTAGAAGGAGAAGTCACATAACCACCAAATGATGGTGGTGCTGATGTAGGAGCATAGCCAACTGGATTGTAGTACATAGGTGTGGGCTGAACTGAACCATATAATGCTGGTGCTGGAACGGGAACCAAGCCAGCAGAGCCATAAGATGGAGTCGGCTGACTAGCTTGCTGGTACAAAAACTGAGTGTTGGCGGTAGGTGTCTGAGCTACACCGTGTGGCTGGTAGGCCATGCCGAGGGGCTGCAAACCCGAGCCAGTGGTGAAATTCGACCCGGGCAGCAGCTGTACCCCGGGAAAACCGGCTGCTGGAGCCGCAAAGTAGGCACCGTAAGGGTGCATTCCTGGTTGTGAGCTAAACTGAACTGGAGCAGTGAGTGTACGACCTTGTGGAGCTTGTCTTGTAGTCTGATTACCACCTGTATTACCTGCAAAAGGAACATTGCCTGCAGAACTACTAGAGTTACCACCCCCCTTGGGGGCACCACGATTATTATTCCGGTTTTTGTTACTTACTTTTCGTCTTATTATCGGTAGAAGAAGCATAAAGGGCAGCAGATGAAAAAGATTGATTATCAAAAGCGGATTCAGATTGCACTTCACGAGATTCGTGTAAAATAAGCATATTTCTGGCTTCCAAGAAAGACGGAAACAGTTTAGTATTAGTGATTACATCAACAATACTACTGTAGGACGGTGGTAATTGACGCAAGATTTGCAGAACAAGTTCAACATCATTGATTGGTTGATCAACATCCAAAAGAGTATCAGCTAGATTCTTAAGTGTATGACAAAATTCAGTAACTGACATAGCACCTTTCTTAGTATTGCGAAAAGTTTCTTGAAGTTGAAGAGCACGAGACATTTTATTGTTCAGAAAAAATTCATCAATACTATCCCACAAGTCTTTAGCAGTACACTTTTCTTTAGTTATGATTTGCAATAGATTAGCTTCACAAGTAATATAGAACCAGGTTTTAATGCAAGAATCAAGAGAAAGCCAATCAACATCCTCATCACTAGTAGGTTTAGTGTCACCAGTAATATGACCCACAGCTTTAGCACTTTGACATAAATCAAGAAAGATACGACGCCAAAGTTTGTATTTTGAACCATCAATAGACAATTTAAAACCAAACGATTGATAGATATTTGTCAAAGAATAAGCAAGTGTATTAGCCGATACGGACACAGTGGTACTAGATTGAGCAGATGTAGTCATGGTAAATCACAAGAATCAAAGCAGATAAAGACGATAAATAAGTTTAAACAAAAACAGTAAAAAGGAATAATTCGGTAGGCCAGAAAAAGAACAGCAGGAGCGAGACGGTATGCAAAGCCACCGATTTTGTTAAATAATAATGATATTTAACAAATGTTACCCCACCACAAAGATTATTAAACAATTAACTTGTTTCTTTCTGCGTTTGTGAAAGTCGGCAGCAAAAGAACAATAAATGATTTGTTTAATAAAAAAAGAAAGTGGTGCTTGTATGGTTGGCTAGGTGCAGTCACACGCGCAGCGGAAAAACGATTACCGGCACAAGATGACGGTAAAATGAATATGGCGGCCCTTACAAATTAGGGCTTCATACCATGTTGAATATTTACCAATCAGTATAAACAGAGTACAGGGGATTTTATAATTACATAAGAGACCCTATACTATATACACACAAACAATACAAACCAAAACTATACAAGAATACTTAACAATGATGCACGCAATCTTCATTTCATCTTCCCTTCGATTATACATTTTTTAGTCTTGACATAAAATATAGCATCGGAATTCATAGACAATTGCATCATCTTGACTCTAAAAATAGAATCATTGCTCTTCAAGATAAGTAAGGGAGTTAAAAATTAGATATTTAGAGATTCGGATAGTGGCTTTAGAATATTCAATTATTCGAAAAATATAGAAATATCAAGCACTTTGGATGAGTTACAAGTTTAATTATATTCGATGTATTTAAGTTAAAGTAAACACTAGATCATTTATACTTCTCGTTATCCGACAACGTGATTAAAGTACGAGAGAGACAACAACTTGTTTCAGAATTTGAAATAATTCAAAAATTGATTGTTCGTAATAACGGTTTACTTTGAAAATTCTTTGGAGCCAACAACTCTGTCAAAGCCGTAGTGTGAAGTTAATAACCCATGACAAAATCTGGAAGATAAACTATCATATTTTGTGATTATCCTACGGGTGTTGTTCGGATAAACTCTTTGGGTTTCGGGTTGTTCGGATCGGATTATTCGGATTTTTAAAGTTTATAATTTATCCGTAATCCAAACCGAATAAGATTCAGATTATTCGTTTTCGGTTTATTCAGATTCGGATTGGTTCGGATAATACATTTTTATCCAAATAAGAGAATATCTTAAACTTCCATGTCTTTAACATAATCTAAATTTCACAAAATAATACTAAAAGCTTTATATAAATCGTTATAAATGATGTATATGTTGATTGTATACAAATATACTCACATAAATCATAAATAACATATATATAAGATTATATTTCTATATTTAGTACCTTCTTCCAGTTATTCGGATTATTCGGATCAACCGAATTCAAAATTATTTTTCCACTATCCAATCCAAATAAGATTCGGGTTACTCGGATTCGGGTTATTTGGATTCGATTAACCGAATAATCCAATCCATTTTACCCGAATCCGTTTAAAGTCAGGTCGAATTTTCGAATTCGGATATTTTTGACAACCCTAGATTATCCTGAGTACAGGATTATCATATTATACTTATGAATAATCACGTGTAACTATCATGGTTTACTGCAATTATTAATCTATCCCCAAAGTTTTTCTCTCTGTCAAAGGGACTCACTCTTTCTTGAATTATCTTGAATAATTACAAAAATAGCGACTATAAAAAGTTTACGTCTTTATATTATATTTTTTATAGTTTTCAAAAGTTATTTTAATAATAATAAGTGGAAAAGTATTGAAACTTTTTGTTTTGGATTTAAAATTATTCATATGTTTGAAAAAAATTAGACTTTTTCATTTGAGCTTTCCCATATATATCTACCATCTATATATAAATATAAAGAAGTCCATTTTTACTGCATCAGGCCTTAGCAACTTAGCAACTTAGCAACTGTTACCCTTCCTTTCATTACACTCCTCCCACACCTCCCCTTAGTCTTCACAGCTCTGTCAAGAAAATACTTTCTCTTCTCCTTATTCATCTACGACTATCATGGATATCTCTCTAGCTATCCTCTTTACCCTTTCTCATTTTGTGTTTTCCTAATTCTTATCGGTAAGGTTTTATATACATCTACTCTGAAATTAGTCAACAACGGCTTCAAATTTGTAACTTACTTTTGTTTAGAATTATATTTTTCATCTGTATTCATTATAGAATATACATTCTCGAATTATTGGGGAAAATGCGTGCGAACTCTTCATGGTTGATGTATTTTGTATCACCATATTCGGTCATGGTTAAATAACAGGGGTGTTGTTTCTCGTGTTTCAAGGATTACTTCAACTAAAATTTAGAAGTATCTATTTCTTCATGCTCTTTCCGATTTTTATTTAGTTGATTTATTACTTCCAAGTTCTATTAGCTTTATGACAGTTTCTCATTAAGTTAGTTGGCATTCACTTTATGTACCAAAAACAGATAGACATAATTTAATGGTATAGATATGTCTGTTCATTTCTCTTTTGGCTTTGTTGGTGGTAAGAGAATGTTACAAGTATTGGTTGTCAAATTGTGGTTCATTAATATTTTGTGTAAGGTTAAATAAAGTTGTGGCTTTTCTGTAACTGTGTAATTTTGCAACAGCAATAGCAGTCATGTGGTACAAATAGAATTTAGAGGGAACACTACGACTGGTCGTCTGAAAAGAAAACCACCTGATAGAATTTAGAGGGAACACTACGAATGATCTGCTCTTTATTAGTGATTTTTTATCGTTATTTACCAATTATTTGATTTGATTCTTTGTTATTCGTATCAGTCGATTTCGTTTAGCTTTGCATTTTATGTTATGTTTTGGTGCTGAATCATGATTTTGTTTTGCAAAAATTAAATTAGGGTTGTGACTGTTTTATTTGCCGACTATATTTACACAGTTACACGTATAGGTACGCACGTTCTAGACTGATGACGTAGTTTCTAAATAAGATATATAGTTAATTTATTGTAACATCCAGGTCTGTGCCTGGTATGTTATAGGTAAGCTAAAATTTAGTCTGATTCTTAGTTTTAAGAACTTCTTTTAAGTAATCCTGAAAGATGCGACCACTGTAATGAAGTTGAGAACTTGATGTATGAATGCTTAGATTTAAGGATCAGGCGGTGTGGCTTTGCAATAAAAAACGACGGTAGATAACGGTGTCTTGTACACGTGGTGTAGATATTTAAAGATTTTGAGTGATAAAGCATAATAAGATATATGATTAGTGCCTTCTGGATTATTGAATTCCGGTAAACGGTTGACTATGGGGGGATATGTGAACGGACGATACATGCTTCTAATTTTATTTGAACTTAATTTGTATACACTGGATTATTGAATTCCGGTAAACGGTTGACTATGGAGGGATATGTGAACGGACGATACATGCTTCTAATTATATTTAAACTTAATTGGTATACAACAAGCATGACGCACTTCATATGATCTGATGATGGGAGATTTGATACATCTAGACATATTTACATAATTGTTCCGCCTATGATTTGTCTGATATCAGCATTTAGAAGTTCCCATATTTTCCTTTCATGTAATTGAATCGGGCTCTTTTGTTGGTGACAATGTAACATCATGAATATTCTGTTTGAGTAGAAGATGCCTCATTGGTTGTTCGGATGGAGAATTTATACAATGTCTGGATAATATGTGTTGTGGGACATCATCATAATCCGATCGATCACCTTTAATTCCTAGGATGAATATGTGAATGAAGTGATTAAGATGCTTATTGAAAGATACCGTGATAGTAAATATTTATATAATATCCATCTATGGCTGCATACTCGATGTGTATCAGGTTTTTTTCCCCTTTTTTCTGAGTGACAAAGACACCACCAACCTTGTCGCAGTTAGGACTTGAACCAGAATCACTTTTGGGATGTATTTTGATAATAAATTTTTCCATTTTATCTTCTCGAGCATAGTCACATAGATCGCGCTACACTCCGGAACGGGAACGAGGATCGGAAATGCGGTTCGCTAATTTCTAAAATTCGGTAAGGAGGTTGTAGGCTCAATCCGGATCGCTTCGGTACGATGTACCCGATAAGCAAGAATATTATTCCTATATATTTTCTATAAAACATAAAGTTTAAGAAGTTAGAGGTGGCCAATTTCAGATAATAGAAACTCAAGGGTAGAAAACGAAAAATTACTTAATTTAATGATTTTAATCTTCTCCTCTTGAATTATCTGGAAACAAACACACAAAACATAACGAACAGGAGGAAGGGAGAGCAAGGAGAAAAGCCAAAATATAGCAAGATTTTTGATTGTTTGATCTTCTAAAATACATAATCATCATCCTTGAGGTAACAACCATCTTCTAACATCTTTAATTTGATTATTTTTGTTGCGTTCTTCATGAACCCTAAAAAAGGGTTTTGAGAAATCGTTCAAAATCGCGTTCCTAATACCGAATTGAAGACCGATTGGATCGATTTGACCATCGATATGGACCGCCGTTGACCACCGTTTCGAACGCGAACCATTGAGCGAATGGAACGCGATTGTACCGCGTTTGGGATCGTGCGATCCAGATCGCAGATTGTGGGGGGTCTAGCGATTTATGTGACTATGTTCTCGAGTGTATTCTGCTGGCTTGCGTCTTCATTTTTGAGAAACTTTTTAATTATATATCAAATAAAATATTATTTAACAATGTACCCATAATCACTTTGGTGATGCTATGGTTTTATCATAGAATTGAACAGGTCAACTGCTTTACCTTCCCAAATTGTGCTTGCATGAATATATCTGTTTAATACTTATGTTTATGTAATTGTCATTTAACATTCCACATTAGCATGCCTTATGTTGAAGATCATCTGCAGAGACATGTTGTCTATCACTTGTGATTGCTTTTGTTTCATTGTTAGATAAAACTAAATATTTCGTAATCGATGCACATTTCTGATGTTCCAAATACCTCGATCCAGCTCAAAACTAGCCACTAGAACTGCAAGATGGTTAGAGCATACTCACAAGAACACACTTACAAACACCCATGGGAACGAGTTACATCTGCATCTTGGCGCAAGTTTGCTGATCCAGAGAACAAACGCACGTTATCCCACATCCTAGAAGTCGACACCTTGAACCACAAGCTCGACTCTGAATCGGGTAAGCTCTACACCACCCGTGCACTCACCATCCATGCTCCTGGACCATGGTTCCTTCGCAAGATTGTCGGTCAAGATATATGTCATTGTGTCGAATCAACTATGGTTGATGGCAAGACTCGGTCAATGCAACTTGCTACCAAGAACATTAGTCTACAGAAATATGTGGAGGTGGAAGAGAAGATCAGGTATGATTAAACATGGCAAAATGGGGAGGTGGGGAGGTTTGGATAAATGGGTTTGAGTCAAACGCGTTAATTTTGCGGGTCGGAGTTGGCCCGACCTTTTCTGAATCTTGCATATAGTTACTGGTATGAAGGACTACACAATTTAATACAAATTACGGAGTAATATATATAAGTAAAATGGTTTAGGACATTTCAAGTGTCTGAATACACATGATGCTACTTCTGAGCGTTCAAACCTGTGTGACCGATATCACCAGTTTTATTATAGCTATTTTTCTATTATTTCCCGTTGACATGTTGATAACAAATGCAACCCAGTTGATCTGTTTTATATAAAAGTTTTGAACTTGCCACCTCTAGGTATGATCCACACCCAGACAATCCGAACGAGTGGACAATTTGCAGGCAGGAAACAAGTATAAGGATAAAGCCATTATCCACTTTGGCATCAATGGCAGAGAAGATAGAGCAGAAGTGTGTTGAGAAGTTTCAGCAGAACAGTGCCAAGGGTAGGGAGGTGATGGAGAGGATGTGTAAGTACCTGGAAGCTGAATCCTCATCCAGGGGTTTTTCTGTGTGATTGTAGGTTGTGCTGTTGTAAGACATTTATCAGGTCTTAAAAAGGGAAGAATAGAAACAAGCATGTAATAATTGGACTCTGGTGTTCTAACTATGTGATCGAGCTTTTAAAGTTCATTTCTAGTTGTTGGGCATAAAGCCCAGTAATTTTCTGTGATACCTAGGGTTTGTTTTACCTCTTGTTTATGTTAATATCAAAATTTTAATTATCTACCTGATGATGTGAACTTCACCATTTTTTTCAATGGTTGTGTTGTACTGTCAACTTAAAATTTTTTAACCATGTTTTTCCATGTCTTATAATGATATCAGGTAACTCCTAATTTACACAATTTTCAACTTCTTTTTGCTTTAACGCGCCTTGTCCATAGTCTTGCACATTGAACCATATGTACTACAAATAACTTTATGTAATCGTTCTTAGATACTTTGTTGTGGTTATGTACTAAAGTAGACTAATTTAACTTCAGTAAAATCTGGTGCTGACATGTACTATCGTCGGAGCTATATATTTGCTGTCATAAATTTGTGTTTAAAGCTTTGTTTGCATTCTAATTGCCTCTTCTCTTCAGCTGCACCAACTGATGCCTGTAATGACCTGTCATGTTGCAAAAAGTCTAGGAAATAAGTTAACTGATAACCACTGGGAACTTAGAGACTTTACAACGTGGTCTTACAATGTTTGTACATATATTAATCAAAAAAACTTTCATAATCTTTTATGTGACAATGTGTTATATTTTTTTGAACGGCAACTTGAATAAAACCACCCTAGCAACAAACTAGAGAAAACAAAAACATTACATGATCGTTAAACTAGGATTTTGCATCCACTGAGACAGAAAACTTTCTTCTATTCCTACTACAACACCAAGTAAATGTCCTAGAAACAAAATCATCAAAAATAGTAGCACGACTCGGAGATTTAGCACCAAACAGGATTTGGTTTCGAAATCGCCAAATATGCCACCACATCGAAAAGCAAACCCCTTCGGAAACCTTCTTCAAGTTCACTTGCATCCGCAAATTATTAAACCACATGATCCAATCATTAAACGAAGTAAGCATAACCCAACTGATATCCCACCATAAACAAACTCTGCGAAACAGCTCCGAAGCAACATGACAACGAAAAAACGAACGATTTAAATCCTCCATACCTACGTTACAAATCGAACAAGCACAATCATCCACCTGCACACCTTTTTGAATTAAATTGGCCTTTGTTGGAAGCTTGTTCAATTGCATTTTCCATACAAACACATTTACCTTGATTAGAAGCAGCTTCACCCATCTTGTTTCAAAATTCTGATCAGGCAAAACCATATCATCTATCATGTTTCTCACATCTTTAACTCTAAATTTACCTTCCCCATTAAATTTCCAAACCCATCGGTCCAAAGCATGCACAAGCGGACGTTGAGATAATAATAGTTCCAAATCTTCTAGTTGCTCACGCTCTGCACCATCTCTCACTGATCTACGGAATGACTGTTGAACATTCACCATTTTGTTCAGCACCACCGCATCTTTATTTAATTCTAGAGCAAACAACCTCGGAAATCGATCTTTCAACTTCATATTACCAATCCAAATATCGTTCCAAACCAAGTTTCTGCACCATCCCCCACTTGTCTTGAAAAACTCTGCAACATATTTATCCCTTTAAACTTCAAGAACACTACTTCTTTAAGCACATCAACCCACGCGGTTCTCCATTGTGGAAGTTTATTGCACATACTTTCTATATCCGAACCATACAAAGCATTAATAAACGTATACCAGAGAGACTTTTCACGTGTTATAAACCTCCAAAACCATTTACATAACAATGCTCGATTTAAAGCATATAAACTTGAGACCCCCAACCCACCATGTTTCTTGGACGCCAACGCTTTATCCCATGCAACCCACGTAATTCTCTTCTCCTCTTGCATAAATCCATTAAAAAATTAATTTCTTAAGGCTTCCATTCTAGTCAAAACAGTTTTAGGCACTTTGTATATCGACATGGCATAGATTGGAGACGAACCTAAAACAGATTTAACCAATGTCAACCTTCCCCCTATGGATAAAGTTTTCCTCTTCCAATTAGAAAGTTTAGCACAAAACCTACTCATAATATCATTCCACTCAGCCTTACGGTTCAAACCTTCAACCATTATCCCAAGATAGCGAAACACGACATCCCAAAACATTAGCAGCTGTAACAACTGAATCCATCTTAATCCCAACTCCCATTAAACTACTCTTATGAATATTTATTCTCAACCTCGAAGCTAAGAAAAACAAGTGTAAAATATTCACAATCGTATGCATATTAGAGTACTTCCACATTCCAACGAACACAACGTCATCCGCATAAAACATATGAGACAAATTCATCGAATCATTTACACAAATACCCGAATATAAATTCTCCCGAATGACCCTCATAAATGAAAGATGAAGGGTTTCCATCACCAAAATAAACAAATACGGCGAAAGTGGTCTCCTTGTTTTAAACCTCTCTCAAACACAAATTCATCTGTAGGACTACCGTTTATTAAGACAGAAGCTTTAGACGAATTAAGACAACCCCTAATCCAACGTCTCCATTTATCCCCAAAATCGAATGACTTTAAAACATCCTTCAAAAAATCCCATCCAACCGAATCGTACGCCTTTGCAAAATCAACCTTAAAAATCATCGCTTTTTTGTTTCTTCCTTTTACACCAAGATATTAGCTCATTAAGAATAAAAGGACCATCAAGAATCTGTCTATTTTCCACAAACGCCGATTGAGTGTCCGAGATTAAACCTGAAATATACAAAGCTAACCGGTTCGCCAAGATTTTAGAAACCACCTTATACATACTACCCACAAGAGTTATTGGTCTATAATCAGATACACCTTTAGCATCTTGACTCTTTGGAATTAAGGCTATAAACACCGAATTACATCCCTGAGGAAAATACCCATGAGTAAAAAACCACTCTACAGCCTCACAAAAATCGACCTCCAAAATATGCCAAAACTCTCAAAAAAATTCAAATGTAAACCCATCTGGACCGGTGACTTATTTTCACCACATAATCACACCGCATCTTGAATTTCTTTTCTAGTCACTGGACTTTCAAGGTCAACCTTTTTTTCATCAATTAAAACGTTTGGAAACTCATAGTCAATGATACACCTGTTATTCGTAGGACGTTTAAAATGTTCACGAAAATAATCAACAAAAACATGTTTTACCTGACCAGGATCCGTCACCCATACCCCATCTTTCATAATGCCACGGACGTTCAGAGCAGCTCGTTTCCTATTTATAATCCCATGAAAATACTTCGAGTTCTCGTCTCCTTCAATAGCCCATTTTATTTTAGCCTTTTGCACATTATCTATATGATTTGCTTCTTTAATTTGATTCAACTTAAACAACAACTGACCTCGTTCTTGAATTATATCATGTGTACCACAACCCTCATCAATCACCTTATCAATCTCACACATGGTTTCAGAAAGCTTCATAACCTCCAAATTCTCCACTTTTCTCTTCTGATCAACCCACTCTTTTATTTTCCTTTTTAACATTTGTAACTTCTTTTTAAACCGAACCATCGCATTCGAGTCCATGCACGTCATTTGGCTCCACTCCATCTCTACCATCTCCTTAAAACCATCCCGTTGAAACCATGAATGAAAAACTCTAAACGGAATAGAACCATAGTCTACTTTCATATCACTCATAATTATAGGTCTATGATCTGATAACTTTCGATCTAGACATTTAGCATAAATATTCGGGAATTTTATCAAGAAACCATCCGAGACCAAACATCTATCAATTTTACTCATTTTCGAACCCGACTTATGAACCCAAGTATACCTATACCCATCCATCGTGACCTCCTGTAAACCGGCATTCAAAATAAACGAATTAAAATAACGGGCACTTGAGGCATCAAACAACGAACCAAAAATCTTTCCTCCTCCTTCCTTACTACATTAAAATCCCCCATTATAATGACATCACCTTGCCACCTCTGAATTAACACCTCCATATAATCCCAAAGCTCTCTTTTATCTCTTCCTGATTGCGGCGCATACACATTAAATATAAGCAAGTTCGAACCCGTTCCCAACCAAGTACCATAAATAGCAACAAAATTAAAAGATACCACAACCTTCTCTTTTTTGAATGAGTTTACATCCCACACAGAAAAGATCCCCCCTGAACTCCCTAAAGCATCAGAAACAACATAATCATAATTAGCATTGCCCCACATCATATTAATATCCATATGCTTCATCACTTCCATCTTTGTTTCTTGAACACCCAAAAAATTTATCCTATTCTTCAAACATAACTCCTTCACCCATTCTTTTTTGGTCTTATGATTAAGACCTTGAACGTTCAAAGACATCCAATTCATTGGATACCCTGACCTTCTCCTTGACGTCCAATAATTTTTTCCATATCCTTCATACAACCTTCCATATTATATCCCATAGCTTGTCCCACCTTAACCATATCATTTAACACTTCTAATATAGACCCTCCATTTACACTACCCTCTTTTGACAATACCTCCAAATCATCTTTAAGATAAGACTGATTTCCAACCCTTGATCCTACAACCAAAGAATTAAATTCCTTCTCCTGCGTCTCCTCCATGTCTTTCGGAGTATACCCAGGAGGATATTTCAAACTCTTCTGAGAACCATTTTCCCCCTCATCATGTGACTTCTTTAACATATCATATATATTAAACGGGCCATCTGACATTTCTTGTATATTAACCTTTTCCAACTCTTCCTTAGACATCCCTTTTTCTAACTTTGAACTTCCGAAATTTGTCTCTGAAATACCATCATCTTCAAAATCCCCATCTGACTTTAACCCATAATTACTTTCTTCCTCGTTCATCTTAAACCCATGCATGGATTCATTTTCAGAATCACATTCTGAATCTCTAGTTCCGAAAAAAATTTGGATTCCACGCCTGTACCTCCTTAACTCTCACCAAAAATGCTTTTCCTTTCACTATTATTTTAAAAGTCTCCATAATATTTCCTACATACTTAGTGTTAATACACAAACGTTTCCTTGCAAAAGAATGAACCGACTGCTCCTTTATATCCATCATGTAACCCCATTTATTGCAAATCTTTCTAAACGTTTGACTCGACCAAGCGTGCAATGGTACCCCTTCTATGTCAATCCATACCATTCTCTCCTCCGACACAAATTCCGGATCCACTTCCTTTATCTCTGTGAACCAATTAACCACTCCAGTATTATTCAACAAATTAGCCCGCAACTGATCCGAATCGAACGTAATAAGTACCCATAAACCACCCAAATATACTACGTCAACAGTTGTGAATCCCTCCTCATTCAACAACGCCTTTAAATTCACAATCATCCGAACATCTTTCACCTTCCCCATCAACTGAAGTTTTACATCCCGTTGCACCAAACACTCATCATCTAAGACCAACGCTGGTTTACTCTGAGTTGTCTCTTTCACCCTTACCATATCCGCATATGATAAAGGACCATGTTTAATTGTACCCATGTCTTCTTTATACGTCGCAGACACCGATTTCTCCTTAAACCCATCTGTCATCACTTTTGGTTTAACCATTCCAGCCCCTTTGTTGCTTCTATGAAATCTTACCTCATTGGCATGCAAATGCCACTTACCGATCCACTCCATACATAGATTACTCACTAATCTATCCACATCATCTACCTTTATGAAACGGGCAAATCCAAACCTTTTCCCAGATTTTGCTTTACGATTAGGTATATATACGTCAATTACCTTACCATAATTCTCACAAAGTACCCACAAATCTTTTGCCGTAACATTATCTGGAAAATTCATTATGAATATAGATTTAGATACCTTAGATGTTTGATCCTCCCTCGTGTTTTGATTTTGCCAATTCCGATCGTACCCTACCATCGCTGTCTTTTAACCCTATATGTGACAATGTGTTATATGATTATATTTGAAAGCATATTTGGCGGGTTTGGGTATTGGTATCTAGACTGTAAGATGTTGTTTACTATTTCAATATTTCGCTTAATTAGATGCGTGGATCACTGGAGAATAGATTATCTGCAGCAGTATTGAAAAAGGAAACAGCAGATAAGTACTTCCTCTGTCCCATTACAAATATCCACTATTGACTTTCTGAAGTCTTTATTTTTCAACTTTGATCTTAAATATTTTTGTTTGTGTTATATAATACTTGATGAAAATTATATCATTGAAAATACATTCAAAACCAAATTCATTCATATATTTTGCATCAAATATTATATAACACAAACAAAAATATTTATGGTCAAAGTTGTAAAATAAAGACTTTCAAAAGTCAACAGTGACATTTGTAATGGGACGGAGGGAGTGAAAGTTAGAAAATGCAAAATTGTTTTCACACGAAAAAAGCAAGATGGAAAAGTTGAAAGAAGAGTTAAAGAGACTAAAACAAGAAGTAGTGGAGAATTTAAAGGTAGTAATTCAATCAAAATAGATAATTTTTGAATTTTTCAGGACTCTTCGGTACACCTTCCAAATTGTGCATTCACTTCAAAATAGATATTATTCGTCATACAACATATTTAAATCACCTTCTGACTTCTTTCTCATTATACAGTTGGAGCAGTTTCTGAAAGATCCTAGGCGTGCAGTCAATATGATAAAGTAAGTTGGAGTATTCAGAATGGTTGTATACATGGAAGTTAAAAACTTTGTTTTGGAGCCAATTGTACAAGAAATGCAACCGGATCAAGAATATGGAGTGAATGGATGTCATGAAGTTACAAAAAAAGGGTGGTTGAGAGATCACGCGAGTAGGTCTTTCACACAGCATAAAAAGAATAAGGCAAAGAAGGAATGGGTTCAAGTAGAGATCCAAGAAGCTGTTATGGATTATAATCAAGGAGTTTTTGATATGAATGGATATGGGTGTCATTCCGAATTTTAGAAAGATGATTTTGGAGTTACTGCAGTTGCACTTTTGTGTTGACATTTAATGGCTTCAACAGTGTAGGATTATGTTTAGTGTATCTGTCTTCTCTTACATGATTAATTGGTTATCAATCATATATCATATATTATATATATTGTATATATCTCCGGTTGTAGGTTTTTAATGTTTTTGAAAAGAAAAACACAATGCATGAGCCCATAAACTTTGTTATTGGTAGAGTAAAATAGGCTGTAAACGTTGACTTGATGGACCAATTGTTCAGATTTGTAAAGATGTAAAAAGAGTAATGTTATACGTGACTAATAATACCGATCTAAAAATAGATATGCTTTTCTCATTGGTTGAATTTTTTCACTCTTCAAATCTTATCCAATCAATTTTTTCCATCTACTAATCACATTTGTAGGTTTATATTTAGGCCTACAATATTAGGACAACCAATCATTTCTATGTAAAAAAGATACTAGCCCAAGTGGTTTAATCCGATGTGCCATTTTTAAAAATACATATATCCCCTCAAACATAAACTATAAGGGTCTTTTTCCCTGTTTAGAAAAATAGAAAATAGGTAAGGTCAACGATAAATCATCTTATCTGTAATTATGTATGTCTATATAAATCCCTAGCAAGACCCATATTATCAAGCAATGGTGAAGGTGAGCCGAAAGTTTGTTGTCCTACAATGTCCATAATCCCGTTTATCCTTTGTCCACCGAAATTTTGTAACCCGTTTGGGTTCCCATTTGATCCTACACCGGTATTTCCAATTGCTCCGCTCCATTCCACAAGTTATGATGATTAATAATAAGTTTACATAGAAAAACCCACACAGGTTGTGTTGCTAACCACTTACGAAGGTTCAACATCGTAGGGAGGTTTAACATATCTTGCAACTTACAACTTAGCAACAAGAAAAATGAGATGAACTGTTTTTATAAGGAAAAATACAATTGGTAAATTAATGTTTAACGGATTCCTTTTCCTACATAAAATGAATATAGCAACAGCAGCGACAATCCATGTAAGAATAGCCGTTGGGATTAGATTACATATGGTGTTGGTAAGCTGAGACACTGTTCTGGAGAATGTTGAAGGTGAAGATTTTGTGGTGTGGTAAAACTAAATTCTCAGTGTTCTGGAGTTTTTTATTATTTGATTTTATTAATTGAATGTAAAAAGGTTTTTTTTTTAACAAAAGTCTGCCACAAATTGAATAAACAAATAAAAAAAAAAAGAACATTGAACATGGACAATATCCACAGGGGAACGGTGAGCCAAAAAAAACTTGAGAACATCGGCGAGAATATTGAAGGGGTATGCAAGAACATTGAAGTAGAGGAGTGTTCTCATGGGAGAACACCGATGCCACATCACCCCACACCCAGTGCTCTCAATACCCTCCAAAAAAAATAGGGAGTTTAAATTATATATATATATATATATATATATATATTGGTATATATGTACATGACTTAAGCATGTTCGAAAATTAATGAGCCTATAGGGCGCGCGCACTTAATCATTTAGACACGATTAATAATTAATAATGTATTAATTATTATACACATTTAATATAAACTAAACTTGAGGAACTTAAATGTTAAGTGAGTAAAACTTGTATTGGGTTTTTGAATTGGGTTTATATTGGGTTTTATATGGGCCGATTTTTAGGTCTCCATATACAACTCAAATACCTAATTAAAACCTATAAATACAATATTAAGTTAGGGTTATTGGTATCCTAATACATACAATACCCTACAATATTAAGTTAAGTTAGGGTTATTGGTATCCTAATACATAGGTCTAAACAGGTCCGGGTCAAATGGGTCTTGGGTCGGGTCGGGTTCACCAAACTTTTTTTTTTATTTGAGTGAAAAATGAAAAAAAAAATGAGGTGAAAAAAAAATTTACCAGCTAGACCCGTCTCCCGTTGGTTAATTATTACATTGTTAGAGGTTATATTGAAAAACCCATTTAGACCCATCTAAAAAAAGGTGAGGAGACCCAACAAACTCATCGCCTCCTAATAATTAACCAAATTGACCCATAATTAACCAATTAGTCTAAAATTGTCACCTCTAGTTACAATACTAGACATCAAACCCGTGTATACGCACATACCATTAATGTAAATTTAATTTTTATATTTCGTAAAAGTTACAAAAGATATGAAACGAAATTCAAAAGTCCTTAAACGAAAGTAGTATAATAGATTTATTGCGTATATTAATTAATAATTGTAATAAAATATAAAGAATTAAGATTAGGATTAAGATTAAGATTATATTTTTTTATTACCTTAGTTATTTAAAATTAAATTACTCCTTAGGAACATAAAATAATAATAATTATATTAATAAATTAATATATAAATATATTTCAATACAAAATATATATTTATGACGTCATCTCATCTTAAATTTTAGTTAATTGAACAAAATTAAAGAATTTAATTAGTTATTTGGGATTTTGATGATGTCATCATCCGCTTCCTATAAATATAATTTAAGATAAGATTAAACATAGTACCGATTAATAAGGAATCTAGAAGCTTTATATAAAGCGTTGAATAACTGTTGGATGATTTTTAACCAATAGTTGTAAAGTCCGACTCAAATTTGTTAAGTTTATCATTTATGTCTCAAAATCAATAACGCTAGATAAAAATAAACATATAATTAATTGCTTAATTAGTAAGTTTAAATAAATATAACAACTCTTGTAAAAATGAAAGAATCAATAGAAATGTGTTAGGTATCACTAAACTCATGTTTCTACGTTTCTAAAAATTAAATATCTCCTAAACGGTAAGTTGAAAAATCACCAAAATTGCACAATAAAAATCAGCGTTTTATTCTCTTCGATTAAAGATGTGACTAGGTATACTTTTCGAAGAACTTTTTTTCCTCGTTATTTGGTTGATTTTGAAAACGAGTAACACGTGTGTTACAAGCTGGTAACACATGTGGTACCGGCGTGTAATACATGTGTTACAAGCGAGTAACACAATGTGACTGGCGGATAACACATGTGTTACCAATTTTGTACAATTTGTAAAACTATCAAAAGTATACTGAGTGAGATGGCAAATCAAAGTAGAAAAAAATACCATTTTTTATGGTACAATTTTTATGATTTTTCGACTTACCAATGGGAGATATTTAAGTTTATAAAACATTGAAGAAAATGAATTTTGTGTCACATTACACATTCTAATTGATTCCTCAATTCTAAAAAAAAAACCTTATTCTCATTTGAACCCCATCCCTCATGTAATTTTTACTTTTACATGCACTTTCAAATAACTAAATAAATGTCTATTTACATCTATATTGTACACGTTCTTTTGGTGAGAAGTAACTAATGGTATATTTACATGCCTACAATTATCAAAGGTAATTCCCTATTCCTAACCGATTGCTAGCTCAGTCATACTGTTGAAACCCAAACATCATGTAGATTATTTAATAGGGAAAATGATCATCACTTCTCATCTTACATTTGTCTAATTCTCTCTCACAATTCACCCATCTCCTCTGTTTCTTCTCTTCTTCCTTTCTTTGAAATTCACAGCCTCCATTTCTTCTTTACTTCTTTTCATTAACAAAAATGTCATTTTTTTGGACGTATTTTTCAATTTGCCACTTCAAAAAAAAAGTTGCCGATTTGCCCTACCCGGTTGATGCGACCTGCGACCCGTTCAACACGACCTGCGACCCTTCTAGTTATCGAGTAAAAGATAAGCAAAACGAGACGTAGCCTTCCGGTCGCAAGTCGCAGCATGCGACCTGCGACTTACGACCTGCGACCGACGAGATCACTTGCAACATTGTGTTGATTTAATATATTTTATGTTTTAAATTTAATTAACGCATTGTTTCGTTTTTCTTTGATAACTTTTTATATACAATGTATAAAATAATTCCGAATGTATATTCATGATCAGTGTAATTTTATCTACATTTCGACATAAATTTTATCGTCATATGTTATGTATTTAACGAAAGCATTTTTTAGTCTCGAAATCAACTTTTTTTTATATCATACTGTAGATAAAGGTGGACTAATAAATCTAAATATACCACTATGACCAGTTTATTTTTATCTACATTCTAATATAAAAAAAAGTTGATTTCGAGACTAAACAATGCTTTCGTTAAATACATAACATATGACGATAAAATTTATGTCGAAATGTAGATAAAATTACACTGATCATGAATATATATTCGGAATTATTTTATACATTGTATATAAAAAGTTATCAAAGAAAAACGAAACAATGCGTTAATTAAATTTAAAACATAAAATATATTAAAACAAAACAGTGTTGCAAGTGATCTCGTCGGTCCGCACTGCGACTTGCGACTGGAAGGCTACGTCTCATTTTGCTTGTCTTTTACTCGGAAATCACTTGGGACGCAGGTCGCAATGTGCGGGTCGCAGGTCGCAGCGACCTGCGACTGGGTAGGGCAAATCGGCAATACTTTTTTGGAAGGGGCAAATCGAAAAATACGACCGAAAAAAATGGCATTTTTGTTAATTCCCCTTTACTTTATCCATATCTAGGGGTTTTTCTTGATATTTATGTATTTGCCGGTGTATATTAGTGTATGTGTTTTGTGGGTTCTTATTTGACGTGTTTATGAATTGTGTAGGTTTTCGCTTTTAGATTTTGGTGTTTTTACTCGTGGTGTTTGATCTAATTTAATTTGAAAAGATTTTTCCTTAAAAAGGGTCTAGAGAGTTTAATCTTAATTTTTTTTTTATCATTTTAATAATTTTGCAGATTTGTAAATATGCAGATGCTTTTTCTCCATTTAGATAAAGGGAGTTTTAGATCATGCATGTTGTAGGTATTTGTATCTGCCTTTTTTTATGGATTCGTCAATGTATGTTTTAGACTTTTAGGCGTTTGTGCATGACATGGTTTAATTTAGTTAACTTGCGGGATATTTGTTGTAGTTGGTGATGACGTTGCATGGTGACTTTGAAAGTTGAAAGATGGGAAGATTTACTAAAAATTATATAAACAACTAAAATTCAGAATAGTATATTTTAAAAAATTGATACGTATAAAACAAAGATACAACATATAAGTTTATATAAAGCTATCATAATTTGATTAAGTTTTTTACCTCGGGTAATCTACTTAACTCACAAAATCGTTAACTCACATTGAATTGAAGATTGCAAATGCAAAGATAAAAAGCACGGCATGTAACTTGCTTCAAATGCAATGATGATGAAAACTATATAAGTGGATCGAGAACAAAAATTGTTTCTATTGCTTCTTTTATTTGATTTCTAATTTTTGATGTATTACTTGAAATTTTTACTTATCAATGATATTCAATTGTTTTTCTTTTTATTAGAAAAGGGTTAGGAAAGATGTGTTTGATTGATCGAATAACACACTTTATAGATAGCTAGATATTAGTGAAAAATGAAACAAAGGAAAGTATGGTGTCATGATGAGATTGAGTGAGGCACTGAATAATAAATAAAGATAATGTGCTATTTGAATGGTTCTAACTTCTAAATTAAAGATGTATTTACTTTTAATGACTCTATACAAACATGTCTTTGAAAAATACTTATGACTTTCTTTCTTCCTTTGTGTATAATGTATATTGATATGTAAACTTTTATATATTACATGCTGCATAATTTATTCACCAATAAATATATTTTTGTTTCTTCCTACGCAACGTAAGGGTAAAAAAAAACTCGTAAACAAACATATACATTATTTTAAGACGGATGACTTATCCTCCAAGTAGTAACTAACAATATAAGCTGATTTTACATCAAAATGTAAAACTCTATTCTAAGACGGATGACTTATTCTCTAAGTAGTCACTAACAATATAAGTTGATTTTATATCAAAATGTAAATTGTCTCGTCACTCTATCCTATTAATTATTTACGTTTGCTTATCTTACTTTATTTATTTATATTTTCTTTATTTTTAAAAAAATGACAATAACTCACATACACCTCGAATTTTTACATTTTCCCCCACGAATATATATACATTTGTCCATCCCTATACATAAAACCTCAACCACTCGATTAGAATACAATACTGCTACTATGATGGCCCATTGATCTTATATTGTTTTTATATTATATTATAGGCGAGGCTTCGTCTAAGATAATACTAAAAGTTTATAATCTAGCTAGATTTCTACCACTTTGTTTACAATTAGTGTATTTACCGAGTGTTTAAAATTGCATTTTCAAA